>VDFB02360548.1:0-40734 GCA_007258455.2 Sequoia sempervirens
TTGAAGACAAAGTCAGTGTGGTTTACTCACTCGAGTTTGCTTGTTACACCGTTATAATTTATTGACTTATTCCTATGCATATGCTTTGCTCACAACACTTTTAAATTATTGACTAAGTCTAAAGCATTGGGTCATAGCCTTAATACTTGGTTAAATTCACATCCATGTGCTATATGAATTATGCTGCCCATGAACATCTATAAGTAGCATTTCATGATTATACCATGCTAAAACAATATGCAATAATGCATACAATGTGTTGGCTTATTTATTCTTGTATGTAAAGTGTTGTTATAAACTTGTGTGTTAAACTTTTAATATTCATTTATATGTGCTATATATATTGGGATAGACTTTGCACATTTGGTTTATACAACATACCAAAACTTATTCATTTTCTCTATAGAGAGCAATCCATTTATGTGCTAAGTTTACTATAAGGCGACTTATTTAATATAAGCATTTTAATATATATCAGCATATTACTATATATATATATATATATATATATATATATATATATATATATATATATATATATATATATATATATATATTCTCACAAATATGGCATATAATAGTTGTCATTCAAATATATATTTAAGTAATTCTATAAATGGATATACATATACATATACTGATATATAAGTATATTCGTTTACATGAACGTAATAATATACTTATACATTAATAAATGTATATTTTAATATACATATATCATTACTTTATTATCCAAACCCAAACACATATAATCCCCTATTCATCGATCGACAATTAAATATTTACCAAATGTATTTATAAATGTGTATCCATGATATATGTCCAATCAGTACTTTGATGCATACAATGTATCTGTGCATGAATATGCATAAGTATTCCTACTCCTATATAGGCATGCACACATTCATTCATTATGCATGAGTTATCATTTATACACACACACACACACATATATATACATTCTATGTATATTTAATCATCATTTTACATAAATACACAAAGAAGAACTCAAACCCAATATAGAGATTCAAACACGCAATTCAACCAAAGAAACAATCACATAATCAAAGACCAAAACCAAAACCATAATCAATCAAAGACGACCATACAATCTCTCTAATTTATCTAAGACTTCAACTAAGGGTTTACTTACCAAATCCTAACTGACTTGACTCTTCTAAACCAATTCAGAATGTGAGTGTGTGAATGCTCAGTTAGGCTCATAAAGGGTTACCAGACCAAGCTCCTCTCCTAAGTGATACTCCCCCTCTCTTCCTGAGGTTCAAACTTGTTCCTGCATTCAACTTAGTACATCATAAAGGTAGTTAGTTGTTCACATAAAATCCATTAGCATCATAAATCATTTGCATCATCCAAGCATTCAAGTAATCATATTGCAATTCATATACATTCATCGTAATTTCCATCAATATATAAAACATAATCATTCCTTCAAAATCAATAACATCTTAATACATATTCAAGTATTTCATTCTCCTACTTAAACATATCAAAGTCTCAATTAACATTTATCATCATATTTACTCACAGGGTAAAAGTAACCCAGTAACTAAGAGATAGGGTGTAACATTTTGAGTGGAATTTTTTTAATTTCTAGGAATTGAGAATACCTTACTAGTTGATGAAAACCCACATTATTCAGTTCATGAAAACACTAATGAAGAACAACCAAGCAACAAACCCATCCAAAAATACTTGGCATCCTATCAGCATGAAAGAATACATATTAGGGAAAATAGAAAATACTAAGAGATAACTCGAGTCAATAACTGAAAGGTTGAGAGATCCATTAGGAACAAAGTCCCATAGGTCTACCCTCGCCACTTCATTGAAATTGATCATCTCTCACATAGAGTCCATGAGTGGGAAAATCAACACTTGGTCAAACAAGAGGACATAAAAAATATAATTTTATGTCAAGAAATAGTTTTGTGATAGGTAGTGGTTGGTTTTTTACCATCCTCCATGTAATAAAATGAGATACCATAATACTTTTTTAGGAAACTCTATTATGAATTTGACCTCAATGAGATTTTGAACTACTTTGACATGCGAGAATTCCAAAGTGGAGATGGTGGCACAATGTGCCCAAAACCAAGCATCGAGACCCCTTTCTATGCTAGACATTGAGTATGTTACAATCCCTTGTGAAGGAGGGTGTTGAGGCTGATACCCTATAGTCCGTCAGCTCACCCGCACAGGCCCTTTTACAACACACTAGGCCTCTAGCACAAGGTGATGAGGGTGATTATTCTATGTGTCAACATTCACCTCACTTATGTCAAAATTGTGAGTCTCTTCATGTTTATTGGTTTGAGGATGATCAATATGTGTGTGTCCAACAACATGACACATCTTTATTGGATCATCTTTTCATGACAGATGAGCTACTGGATCAAAAATTGGCATTAATAGATAGGTAAATTTGAACAAGGTTAAATAAATAGTTTATTATAATTCATTTTGAAATATAAAATTAACTAAATTACTAGATTGATTGTAATCAAATTTTAAGGTTAGAGTGTTCACCCTACATTTGGTGGCACTCCACCTCCCACTTACATGATGACATCAATTCCATAGGTATGTAACTAGTAAATAAATAATAAATATAGTACATGTGAATAGTTTAACCTTATATAAATGGTAATCTTAAAACTCATATTTGATGTTGAATAGGTTAATGTTGGGCCTTTGACATCAACACCTATTAGTCGAAGTGTCCATACATCTTACTTTGAGGTAATCAAGTGACTATTTTTAATTATTAAATGTTTGTAAAATAATGTTGGGTAGATTTTGATAATTTAATAACATTGTTTCATTTTCAGATGATGGTATTAGTTGATACTCCTCCTGATATTCATACAAAAATGGAGCATGGTGTTTATGTAGTAGTATCATCTTCGATTCCTTTGACAAAGGTATGAGCCATATTAGTAAATTTCATATTATATTTCTTGTTTTATATGTCTATTAGTGAAAATTTGAATAATATTCATTTGTAGTTTAATTTGTATCTTGATGCTTGCCATAAGGTTTTACAATTTCTATATTTTTAGAGTTTCATATTGTATCCCTCTACCTTTCCTTCATACCATCCATCCCCACACAATGCATTAGATTTTTTTAGTTTCAAAGTTTCAAACTTGATTTTCACCAATAATATTTTTTTGACATCCTTCAGCTTCAATTTACAAATTTAGATATGAAATTAATGTTTCTTTTGTTTAAAATTTTGCCTAGGGAATTTGAATGAAAGGCTTGAAGATAAAACTTATGGAGATCCTCTTCAACCAACTCATGGAGTCATATAGAATTCATAAGGAAACCATAAGCTTGTAAATTATTTCTTAACCAAGCTACTTTCATGGGCAAGAATCGGTAAAACATTCTCATTGAATATTTCTTTATCACTAGAAACATGTTTCTTATCCATGTATTAATCTCTATGGATTGCATTGACTAATTTTAGAGACTTTAGTATATTTGGCCACAAGGAATTTAGTGTATTTATTTATCTATTTATGAGTTCATAAATCTATTTAGTAGTTCACATAGATGTTAAATGATATTTGTGTAGAAAATAAAATAATTATTAGAATATCTTATTCATCAGTTAAGTAGGTTTACTCTTTGCAAAATCCAAGGAAAGACATCAGATGGATGACCTCTATGGAGTGTTGGTGTAAAAGCTAAACTTCAATTGGGCATCTAGGGGTAACCAAGGTATATTTGGGGTAGGTTATATTTTGAGAGATTATGAAGAAAATCTAGTTGGTGTCTTCTTGAAGGGCTTGGAATAAGGAAAAAATATTAAAGTAGAGGTCATGACACTCCTAATTAGCCTACAAACATGTTATCAACTAGGCATAAAAAAATTATAGATTGGAGGTTCCCACATCATTATAAATGCAGTAAGGAAAATGGGAGCCAAATTTGGAAAATTAATAGAATTTTAAGTCAAAATTGATCCTTACTCAACAAATTTAAGTTCTACATAGTTAAACATTTGTAGAGAGAGGGGAACACTCATGTTGATGTGCTAGATAAATAAATAATTTATTATGAAACAAGACTATTTTTGATAATTCTACTATACATTTTGCTTTGAACTTTTGATAAGATTTGAAAAATAAGTCCTCATGAGGCTTAAGAGGTTCCATAGGTTTAGGTAAAAAAGAAATCCAATGAGAAATTCCCACAGGAAGACAAAAGATTAAAGCCACTATGATGCACAATAAAGATGTCATTTCCACATAGAAATTTTAAGCATTTATGCACTACCGACAGGACGACATCCATGGAGTGTAGCCATGGATAACCAAGATTCACACAGAATTGGTCCAATGACGGGATGATGAAGAATGAGATATTCAATTGTTTCAGTCCAACTTTTAAAGGAAGAGTAATTGAACCTATTGTAGGGCAAGCAAAACCATTATGTGTTTTGATCCATGCTTTCGGTTGTTCATAAGAATCTTGATAAAGTTCATGCACAAATAAGAATTCCTCAGTGATCACATTCTCTACACACACAAGATCAATTAGTATCCCATTATTAGGCTTGTCATTAATTCTTTCGGCGATGTAAAGAGGACCATTGGGTGTGTGTTTGATTATATCATTTTGTGAGAAATCAATATTCATAGAAAGGTTGGTTTGGCTCTTACGAGGTTGAACATCAATGAAGTTGACCAAAGTATCATATTTTTTTTTAACATCACTCATGTTATCACCAGTCATGTCAACATTCATCACATCATTCTTGGCATCATTAGCTTTTACAAAAGATATGTTATGATTTGGCATGGGATTAGTAAAGATTTGCAAATTTTTGTTGGGTGGGGCAACAGACTTATTTCCTTGATCATTAACACCGCCCATTTGGATGTGATTAGAATATATGAGGTCTTGCACAATATGTTTAAGATGCTTACAATGTTTTGTATCGTGTCCATTTTGTCAATGATAATGGCAAAAGGCATCAGAGTTAAAGTTTGGAGGTAAGGGATTAGTGGTATCAGTGGCTCTAACGGGAGGTAAGGTAACTAAGTTCTTACTAATAAGTTGCAACATGATGGAGTGGAGGGTATTGAGTAATGGGGTAAATTGTCTACTCCTTTCTTGGATTGATATGGATTTGTTGTTTTTATTGCAGCTACTTGAGAGTCAACATGTTGAATTTTTTGGGGTGGATTTATCTATAAAAATATCTTATTTTGTTTCTTGAATGGTTGGAAATTGTTATGGGGCATAGATTTGGATTCTTGCGTTTTCGCTGGTGGGCAAAATTTCGCGCATCCCAGCTCATCGCTGAGGGTTGCACACGGCGAATGGAAGGTGTCCGGTGGTTGCGATGCATTGTTTTAGGTTCCGCACGCGCGGTACCGGTGAATTGTTGACCGGCTTTCTTTATTACTGAATTTGCATCTTTTTTTTTTTTCTGCCGATGTCGCTAAAGTAATTCGCCAAAGACATGCCAGCGTGCATGACCGCGCAGGAGGATCGCGTTTATCAGGGGTCAGTAATGGTTTTTTTTGAAGGCATATGTTGTGCCTTGTGAGAGGGGTTGGCGGATTTTGGCCATATATATATGGCGAAGAGGATAGAAAACATTTTACAAGGTAGTTAGGATTCAAAATCATTGGATTTGTGTTGTGAATGGAAATGGAATAAGGTGGGGTGTATATATATGTATTTGGGACAAGGCAGCTTGTAATTTGTGAGGAGATGGATTAGGAGATATGAGATTTGAATGCACCTGAAAGCTAAAGGAATTTAACAACCCTAAATGAAATGCAAACTAATGCAAATCCTAGATCTAGGGTTTTAATGAACTCAAAATCAAAATTTATAGTGCAAAATGTTAGGTTCACCAAAATGAAACATAGAAAAATAGGGTTTCTAAATTAAAATGGGTTGATTGAATATGTGATGCGCCTATCTTCCTTATTTCATTAGGAAATGAGATCCCCAAAGTTATGATTGAATTTCAACCCTAGGTGAGTCAACCCTATTGGAGATCTTACAAATTTCCTTATGACAAGACGGGTAAAATCTATCTAAACAACACTTTGGGGAGAAAAACTAAAAAATAGTAAATGAACTAAACTATGCAATGTGAAACTTGAATCTTCAATTTAAAGCATAAAACAATCAAAAACTACAAACTTCTAGCATATCTGAGCAGGGTAAGTCGATGTGTACTAGTCACCAAAAGTTTTTGTTGAGTGTCCTCCTAGGACAAATTTTCCCTAGGGAGAATGGGTTTGCTACAGGGATCCAAAATCTGATTTCATAGTACTCTACTCCTGGATCTACACTCTTAATTTCTCTAGATCTCACTATCAAAAAGTCAGAAATAAATTCTACAAGATTCCATGGCTTGAAAACTTTGACAACTTTGTTTGTTTTTGGTGAATGGGGGTTTGCCTTGGTCAAACCTTGTTTTGGTAATTAAACCTTGAAATGAAATGAAACATGAATGGAAGGGATGATGAATAAACAATGCTATGTTGCAACTCCCCAAACCCTTGAATGGAAATACTTAGAGGACTGAAGTCTAATACATCTCTCCAAGGTCTTGATCTTGCATGAAATGGCTTGATTGGATGTTGATCTTGCTTGAAACCTACATCACAATGTTAGCTCCAAATACATCCATAGATGCAAATAACTTTGACATGATTCTTGAGATCTTCAATTATAATGTAGAAGATTGATAAATCTAGTCTTGAATTCTCTAGACAATAATCTTTGCTCTTGTGAAGTTCACCTCTAGTTTTTTTTTCTCTAGGATTTGAAATGATAAAAAGACCTTGTATTTATAGGTAATTTTCTATTTTCCCAAGAATTAAACATCAAAGGATGACAATTGCAATTTGTATTTAAATCATAAAAATGCCACCAAAAACATATTAAAAATTGAGATCCTCAACTTAAGGAGGACCCATTTTCCCTCCTAGGACCTAAATCCAGGACACTTAATTTCCAAGGCAATTTAATTAATGTTTGCAATTGTTTAATATAGGTTCCCCTTTCAGAAAATGGGATTAATTAGGCTTTTAAATGCATAATTGGGCCAATTAGAGGCTTAATTAAGTCCAATTAAATTAAGGGACCCAAACATAGAGTGAAAATGTAAAGGTGTACATTTTTCTACACCACCCAATATTGGAAATTATGAGGATAAAGGAGTACAAGAACAAGGCTTTGGCCTTGATAATTAATGCTTCTAAAACTTCCATAGAAGGAAAGGGGACTATTAAACAATCCCAAAAGGATAAAAGACAAGTCAACAAAGTTGAAGCAGATGATTCAAACATTGTGTAATGTTGTAAATTATATCCTATGCAATTTCACATCACATAAGCCTCCCCTTTAGCTAAATTAAAGATAATAATGCATTACTTCTTTTATCTAACTTTAATTTACTCCTTAACTACTTAATCTATCTGTTTCCCATTGTTTAGGTGGATTTATGTCATAGACTAATACACGTTGCATAGACATTTGTGTGTCATACTAACATCTCGAATAGATTCTCAATTGTAGTAGTCATTGAGACGTCATGTTTTCCGCCTACCAATGAACATAACACCTCTTCTAGCACGTAGGCACATTAGATCCACCCCTACATGCATATACTTTCATAAAACACTTCATTTCATTCATTCATTCAACTCATACATTCAATCTCTCCATCTATCACTCTTCTTTATCATTTTTTATACTCTCTTGCTCATTCTTGTTCTCTCATTCTCACGATGAAGCCTTGCTGAAGTTCTCTCTCAATCTTGTCACGTTCATCAATTCAAGAATATAATCATTGAGCTATTGGTATTGGAGACACTTATTTGTTGGAGGCTTCATTTCTTTATTCATTGTGAGGGTCTCCCTCTTCTGTTCTCATTTCATCATTTGCATTCCTTCTAGTTTGCATTACTTTAGTTTTCTTATTTTTTGTTATTTTCTCATATCTCAAAAGTTCTTAGTAATCAAAATAGTAGTATTCACTTTGTTATTTTTTGGTATACTCTCATTTTTCAGTTCTACAAGACGCCAACGTGCTACGGGGACGTCTATGCACTACATTGTCATCCTTGGTCGAGAGCTCATTAGATTGTCCAAAAGACCTTTGTGACCTACTCTTTTTTCTTTTGGAACTTTTAGCTTGTAATTATGCATAAAAACAAAATAAGAAAATGTAGAGTCTAAACTAATGTATTGTAAACTTGGTAGAACCTACATAATTCAGAGGTTTATTTGACTGAACAGTCCACTCAACATTGCTTAAGACTACATTAAATTGTCAGCCCAAGGTTTGTAAGCTTGTGATGGTGCAACATTATATATGCCTTCAAAGACTCAAAACTATTTAAGCTACCCTATTCAAGTTATTCTACTAGTTGGAAACTCACAAAATTACAAAACAATAAAGACATAAACCAGAACTAATTTCTACAGGTACCTACAACCTAGACTATAACTGAGTTGTTGCTAATGAAATGATGTTGTGACAACTCAAAACTAATAAAAACTAATGACTCAACTAAATTAACCCCTAGAGTACTACTGGTTAACCATTTCATGCATATTAATAAGCATTCATTAACAATAAGCAAGATATGAGATTCTAGTTAACTTGCATATGATTCATGAAGTAGTGATAAACTAATAACAACTATTAAACATAAATAAATAATTGAAAAAGGAAGTGAGGAATAGTACCTTGAGTGGCCTACTCAAGTGGTTGTTCTCACTTTAACTGAACCCAAATCTAACTAACAGATTCTATGCATCCCATGAAATTAACTCCATTCATTGCATATCATGAAAGATTACAAAAGATCTCTTTCATAGATTGTACACAATCATTCTAAATATCTTTTGTCTTGGAATTGAAAATAACTGATAACATAAAACTAAAAAACCAACTAACTTATCTACGGATTCAATAAACAACTATATAAAAGCTTAAGGGAAACTTATTCAAAGCAACAACTTAACTGAAATCATTAACTCCACTCCTAGATATGAGAGCATAGAGTTAAGATTGATTTATTCAACCAATGACTGAAAAGGAAAAAGGAATCCTAATAGGACTAAAACTTTGTCAAAACAGAATTGCATGTAAACATACAAACATTTGTCAAAATCCTATAAGTGGAGGAGAGCTCTTCTTCAATGTTTGTTAACTGGTTATAATAACCCACATTCAACCTCCATCAAGTTCCTTTAATCAGCAATCATCATATTCAGCTTAATCTGGAACTCCCATGTTTCAATGTTCCAATCTCCTTTTGCTACTGGTTCATCCTGCAACTATTGTGTGGCATAGTTCCTCATTGGATGCAAAAGATTAATTCCGCAAAGTATGTACACAAGGATAAATATCACAATCAAAACATATCATTCCATCAACATTTCATACATATCTTCATATAAACCATGCAATACTCGTATATCGTAACCATATTTCCATCATTATATTTTGGGTTCAAGTCTGCATAATAGATATGAAAGGATAGTATAATATATGAGAATTTTTTGGAAAGTCTATCTAAATGTATCTCAAAATATGTATGAAATCAACATAAAATGAACTCTTATCTAGACCTATCAGCAAACTTCATCATTTCATCTCATCCCCTGATCTTCGATATTTTGAGGTGGTTGAGGGCTATTTTCTCCTCAAGACTTCATCATCTTGGGAGTAGCGAATACCCTCCTCTACACATTGAAATACATAAAGTGCACCTAGGAACCACATTGACAAAATTCCCTACTCAGGTAGACCCTTTTATGTTACACTACAAATAAATGACAAATTCGTAAAGAATTACATGATTGATTCAAGAGCTTCAACCAATGTCATTTCACTAGCTATCATGGAAGAATAAGGATTGCAGGTTAGTTAAGCATATGGAAAATTCTTTGTTATGGATTCAAGGGAGGTTCCAATGATAAGAATCATGAATATTTAGAGTTCAAGTTGGAAGCCTTCCCAGAAAAGGATTTCAAGATGAATGTAATAGTTGTAACATTCCACCTCAATATGGAATGTTTCTATCAAGAAAATGGTTTGTAGTAGCTGGTTGGTAGCATGCAACTAGATTGGTCTTATGTCATGATCTATATTCCTTGTTTCTCTCATTATGTGTCGATGGGATCTCCATGGGGGAATCCCTTTGCTTCCCCTTGTTCTAAGAATTTGGATGCTAATGTCTCTTGGATTGTCGTAAAGAGGAAGAAGGGTTCTCCTATATCGCTTCTCCAAACTCATGTTTGAGTGTTGAGTGAGAGGAAAACTTGTTCTAGGCCTAGTCCAAGGGGGTCATAGCTCTTTCATTTATTTTTTTTGTTCTTTACAATTTGGAGGTTGTTTTCCCTCTCTTTTGCTTGTGTTGTTTCTTTTTTGTATCTAGCCAACTTAGGCCTATTTTTCCTTACCTTATGATAGCTTTTTAAAGGGTCAAGACTATAGTTTCTCATTTTCTTTATTCATTGATCTTATTGTACAAGGGTTTATGCCCTTTCAAAATCCCTACTTACCTAGTCAAAACAATATATGTGGAGGATCCACCAATCTATTGAAATTTATATATTATTATAGCTTATGTTGAATGGTGTTGACATGAGAATAATCGATAGCATTGGTATTTTTCTTGAGTTCACCCTTGTTTCACCCATTTTCTAAATTTGAATTTGATTGAAACTTATGAGAATGAGGAATAACAAAGATGCTATAGTGGAGGAAAAAAAACTCTAACAATATAAGCTCATAATTGCATACCCTTGCACATATTCAAGAAAATGAAGTGTAAGTACTGGAAACCACTTTTATTTTGATTATTAAGAGTAAGCTAGTAATAAATAAAAATTGAATCTTAATATTTGGTACACATTTGATCACTCAAGTTAGCTTGCATAATTTGAAATATAAGCACTATCTACAAAATCAATGGTTAAATCTCCAAAAAGAATGAATATATGAGGTAAAAATAAAACCAAGTAACTAAATAATCTCTCAAGCTTCAAGGAAATAATATTGCAAGAAACCTTTCATCATAAAAAATAGTCTAAACATGTTTCTTTGAAGAAAATATATGAGCCAAAGGATCACCTCTACCATCATAAATTATAAAACTAGGTGACACAAAATTGGGTTGTTAAAGGATAAGCCAATATGTTATGGGCCAATTGGATTATGTATGTAAGCTCACCTATTAGATATCTTTTCAGATAGTTCTAAAATTATTGATAAGGGTCGTTATCTTTTGTAACTCACTCAAAATAATAGCTAAAAGGTTGGGTAGTGTAGAATAAAACATTATAATAAGAGTGGAAAAATAAGGGATGATGAAAACAAATAGAATATGTGTGTTCAAAGTAATGCAGAAATGTTGAGACATAAAATGTTGATATGGATAGAACTAGGTATAGAAATGGAAGGGTCGGTTATGGATGTTGTAGGTAAGGGTTGAACAATGTGAGTAATGTGAGTAGAACAAGCATGATCCATAGGAATGGGAGGAGTGAAATTAAGCATGAAGGATGGATGGGAGGTCAAAGGAAAAATATGGGATATTGAATTTTGTAAAGCACCTAAGAGTTGTGAATGGATTGGGGAGTAAGGAAAGTATGGATTGTATGAATAAAACCTTGCAAATAGGTTGTGTAAATATGACCCACCATACGAGAAGATTTTGCATCATTATTATTTTTCCCTAACTCGTTGATTGTATTCATTCCATGTTGCTCTATAATAAGTAGCTTGGTGTAAGATTATAAATATTAAACGAAATGGATGTATCTGCATCTATGTTAACTAATTGACTATAGAAATATTTAATTTATTAACCATCTCTTGTTTCTTTTGAATTTAACATATTTAAATGAATGCATCATTACCATAACCTTTTATCCTCATTAGAAATCAATATGTGATTGAAAATTTAATGAAGTGGACCTAAGAGTCTTAGGAGCTTTTTAGGCATGTCTAGTTAAACACAATGGATTGAAAAGAAAGAAGTATACATAATAACAAGATAAGAATAGGAAAATTAGAAAATTATACCCTAAATATATGCATGGAAGTTACAAGTTCACCAAAATGTACGAAAATAAAATAAAAATTACATAAAGGAAACCTAATCGGTAAAATTCTAGTTTTGTTAAACCATCGGTACCTATAAAGGAGCCAAGAATGACATATGTAAATAGAGATCTAAGAAAATTGAGATTGAATAATTGAAATGTTAAGATTGAAATAGGACTTATTTGGTTTATAGTGTAATGTTGACTTTGATCATTTTGAAATCCTAAGACATTGTAATAGAGAAAAGAAAATTGATTAGGGACTTGTTATAGATAAATTCTATGATTTATGAGGCTTGGGACTAGGCCACACATGCAATTCTATCCTTGGACACTTTTACCCCACACAATTCTAGCCACTATTGAATTTGACCTTTGGTACTTGTAGAACTCGTTCATCTATGTATTTAGTTTTATCTAAGAACTAATGATGTCAAAAAGTACTTTTGGGAGCCTAATATAGATAGAGTGAAGATTGTTGATTCCATTGATTAATAGTTAGGCCCCATGTTATTTGTGACAAGATTAAAAATATGCAATTTAGAGAGAGAATGTAATATGTTGATGCAATGAGATAGATTTGTTATTGATGCAACTAAATGTGATCTAAAAATGAATCTAATTTTATACTATTTAGCATGGCTTGGGATAGAGGTCAACTTTGTGTATGCTAGAAATTAGAAAATGTCGAGGATGGTAAAGGACATTGATGTGTAGGTTTTGGTTTGCATGAAGATCTTCAAAATCATTTTTCACTCATTTTAACAAAAATTTTAGTAATAAAAATGTAATTATCATGGTGATTTCATCATGTACTATAAAAATCACACCGTCTATGACAACAAATGTAAGATTTCCCTGAAAAAATGGGCAATCATCTCTTTGTTAGAAGTAGTGAATTTGTTTTATGCATTTGTGTGCATTGAGTGATGTTCTAGTTCTCAACTTTTCTCTTTTGGTGTGTTTATTTCTCTCTAGATTTCAAATTCTTTGTAAATCTATTTATACTCCCTTGGAAATGTCATTGATCATTCTTAGTTTCTTGTGTGTATGTTGGAGAGTTGTAATTAGAGATAATACTTTAAAGAGATGAGACCAAAATCATATTCTTGACTCTTTACCAAGAAAAATTAAACTTTGTATGACTTGATTTTTAATAAAATTTTATAGACTAGTGAATTGCATGAACAAAGTAAAATCCACTCAAAAATCTACGTAAAAATATGAAAATCTTTACTTTTAATTTTAACAAAAATAAATCAAATATATAAATTAACCTTCATATAAAATAATATTATTTATAATTTCATCCAAATATATATTAAATTATAACTTAACATTTCTTATACTACTATAATTTAATTTTATTCTACCTATGTTGCTACTGTTTTTTATTACTTCTATCTATTTAAAAACTGTAATTATTGTTTATAACTGCTCTTTTATAGACTGTTTTATCCAATTGTTACTGTCTTTAAAGTTAAGATTCTAACTATTGTTTCCATTTTGCATTGTTTATCGGCATAAATATGTAAACACATATTCTTAGTCAATATAAATAAATAAGAGTTTGAACTGCTTGTCAGTAAGCATATATTTAGCCGATAGGCTCTACTTCTGGGATCCCCAGGGCATAATTCGTCTGAAAACCTGTCTCACGCCTGAGAACAGGAACGGCCCCGTCAAGCAGTGTGCGGTTCACTGCAAACCTCCCGGTGACTCAACAAACCTGCTGCTGTCTGGCCAAATATTTGTCGCCTTGGAGAATTGGGCAGCTGTCAAACGAAGGGCACAGATGTTGCACGGGTATCCTTTTCTTGCACCAGGCACCACGCAGGCCAGAAAATATTGCATGGGATGGACGACACCTCACAGGAGAAGCTCTTCTGCCTAAGACCACCGTCCCCAACTTGCGCAAATGCCTCGACTTGTTCACAGATCAAGGCACCGTCGATCTCTGCCGTTGAAAGCCTTCAAGGTTCAAAAGCTCTACACCAGCACTCGTTCGTGTTTGAACAGGTAACATTCGTACCTCTTGTTGATTTAGCTATGCGTTGTTTACCTTTTTTCAGCATTCAAGAAATCTAGGTCAAGGAACAGGGGACCCTGTTTGATCTTTTCTGAGTTTCTCGCTATTCCCCTGATTTTCAATCACGGCTGCATTGATGAGACCACATTCCATAGACCACATTTCTTTGTTAAGGAATTTTGTCAGAGTTCACGTTTTGTATACGCCTTCATTCCATCGCGGGCAGGGCTTCCTGGATTTTACATCCGCCAATAGCATTCACTTGAGCGGCACTTTCTGTCAAACGTTTCACGTGCCCTGTCTTTTTTTTCCCATGACATTTGTATATTGTTTATGTTTACTCTTTCATTTTGATATAGAAAAATTCATGCTTTGTCTCCCTTTTGGTTTTGATCTCCATGCAACCTTCTATTTGAAGGCTCCAGAAATGTGTGGTGATAATTTGAGGGTAAAATTTTAGGGAAGGCAGTGAAGACTAGCAACTTGCAATACCCGCATCTGCTCTTACTTGGTAAGAGAAATGTTTCATTGCAATATATTTTAGGGCGATTTAATTCTACTGTGCATATTATCCATCTCAATTTTGCTGCCCTCATTACACTCTTGGGCTTGCGTGTACCTGGGGTTAGCCTATGGCCTGCTCAGTTAATTTCAACAGGTGAAGCTATGTTTATCCAATTTTAACACTAAAAATTCATGTCTCCTGATGGCCTCCACATTCTATTTACTACATACAATCTTGTAAAGTCTTCCACATATATTCAACTATTGCAGGCCTATATTTCCAAGAAAGCATATATTTAGCCGATAGGCTCTACTTCTGGGATCCCCAGGGCATAATTCGTCTGAAAACCTGTCTCACGCCTGAGAACAGGAACGGCCGCCGTCAAGCAGTGTGCGGTTCACTGCAAACCTCCCGGTGACTCAAAAACCTGCTGCTGTCTGGCCAAATATTTGTCGCCTTGGAGAATTGGGCAGCTGTCAAACGAAGGGCACAGATGTTGCACGGGTATCCTTTTCTTGCACCAGGCACCACGCAGGCCAGAAAATATTGCATGGGATGGACGACACCTCACAGGAGAAGCTCTTCTGCCTAAGACCACCGTCCCCAACTTGCGCAAATGCCCCGACTTGTTCACAGATCAAGGCACCGTCGATCTCTGCCGTTGAAAGCCTTCAAGGTTCAAAAGCTCTACACCAGCACTCGTTCGTGTTTGAACAGGTAACATTCGTACCTCTTGTTGATTTAGCTATGCGTTGTTTACCTTTTTTCAGCATTCAAGAAATCTAGGTCAAGGAACAGGGGACCCTGTTTGATCTTTTCTGAGTTTCTCGCTATTCCCCTGATTTTCAATCACGGCTGCATTGATGAGACCACATTCCATAGACCACATTTCTTTGTTAAGGAATTTTGTCAGAGTTCACGTTTTGTATACGCCTTCATTCCATCGCGGGCAGGGCTTCCTGGATTTTACATCCGCCAATAGCATTCACTTGAGCGGCACTTTCTGTCAAACGTTTCACGTGCCCTGTCTTTTTTTTCCCATGACATTTGTATATTGTTTATGTTTACTCTTTCATTTTGATATAGAAAAATTCATGCTTTGTCTCCCTTTTGGTTTTGATCTCCATGCAACCTTCTATTTGAAGGCTCCAGAAATGTGTGGTGATAATTTGAGGGTAAAATTTTAGGGAAGGCAGTGAAGACTAGCAACTTGCAATACCCGCATCTGCTCTTACTTGGTAAGAGAAATGTTTCATTGCAATATATTTTAGGGCGATTTAATTCTACTGTGCATATTATCCATCTCAATTTTGCTGCCCTCATTACACTCTTGGGCTTGCGTGTACCTGGGGTTAGCCTATGGCCTGCTCAGTTAATTTCAACAGGTGAAGCTATGTTTATCCAATTTTAACACTAAAAATTCATGTCTCCTGATGGCCTCCACATTCTATTTACTACATACAATCCTGTAAAGTCTTCCACATATATTCAACTATTGCAGGCCTATATTTCCAAGAAAGCCCTTTCAGGGAGCAAGAAAATCCACATTAGACATGGTTTCCTGGAATGCAATGATTACATGAAAATTTTTGGCTGCTATGCAGAGTAAACTATTTCCATAGGTGAATTTGAGATGATCAGAGTTTAATTCTCATTTATGAAGTTGGATTTCATGCTGAAGGTCTGGCGTTAATTAGCTTTGGATTCCGTAAAGCTTGGGGATTAAAAGCTTGACGAAGCTCTTCTTCTGCAAGGTATTTTTAATGCTTAAGCTTAGTGCTTTGTAAAAAAATTGTAGAAATGATTCAAATTGAAGTCAGGGCTTGCTGTGTATTTATTTATTTGTTTTTTTGATACACACTGCACTTAGAGCAGGCGGCCACATCAACCGAGCTGACTCCTGGGGGCTAAATTTTAAGGTAAAATGTGAGTCATCTCATTGTACACATTGGGTGGATTTGGTTATTTAATATGATTGCATTCGACTATACTTCAAGATGTTTCCATGGCGAAACATAGGGGTGAGCTTTAGTCCTACCAGAGATGCCCTACTTGTTGGGTTTTGAACCTAGGTCTATGGTGTGAATCTCTTCATTCCCCACTATATACTCAAACCTGTTGGGCACTTCCTAGGTATGTTGAATAAAGGTTTGAAATTTGCTTCGGATTTAGGGTTAGATTTTATGGGCATTTTCATGGTAATGATATTTTCAATTTGATTTTAGCCTTAGACCTTACTCCACATGACATATCTCTCTCTGATGGCTTCAGTTCACAGTTGTGTGAGTTTGGTTTTTTAAGGAATTCACCCGTATACCAGCTCTTTGAATTCCCATCAGGGTTTGGTATTGATGGCAAGTTTTCTTTATAGGACGGAGGCACCAATGATGATGCCTCTTCAAAGCTTGACGCGCTTCATAACTGCAAGCCCAAGGACCATGAGGAAAGGTTGAAGAAAGGTGAATGGAGTGATGATTCCATACATGAACTCTTAAATGCATATGAGGCTAAGTGGAATGATAGGAACAGGGGAAATTTTCTTGTTGGGGACTGGGAAGTTGTGTCTACACTTCCTTTAAGCAAGAATCAGACTGCAGATGTCTAGGTTTAGGGTTTTGTTTTACTTTTCCACAATAGAGAATTAATGGAGATTGTGTTTTATGCGTTGGTTTTGGATCTGTTTCGGACTTTTTCAGTTGGGTAATTCTTCAACTTAGTTGCAGGCACTTTTGAGACTCAGACTCAACAAATAGAACATCATATATTTTAACATGTATCTCATTAATTAAATCTGATTCTCATGCATTTCAAAGCAAAATATCATTAATTCAGATATAAGTATAATCCTCTAGAAACTTTTACAGTCTGCTCAAAATTTGCAACCCCTTCCCCCACCATATACATATTTTCCTTGAGGATGCGACCCCTGCATAATTTGACCCCATATTCTATAGGGAATTTTTGAGTTAACCATTCAAACTGTAACTGCATGATCGCTTTTCTTGCTGTCAACTATAAATGAAGTTGTAATGTGGTGGACATCATACTGCACAATCCTGGTGTGGTCGAGGATCCTGCCTGTGGCCCTCTTCTTGATGCAGTCGCCATTAGAGAGCTCTTTCCACCTCGCTATACATGGGGTAGGCAAGCTTTTCGGTTACTGATGATGGATCTATTTTCCTGTTTACTGATAATGATAGATGATGATAGTGTTTGATTCAAAGTATTTGGGAAAAAAAAACTTAATTCCAGAAATATCCTAAATAATTATCTGCCATCAGTAAATGTATTTGATGGATCTGTTTTCCTGTTACTGATAATGATAGATGATGATAGTGTTTGATTCAAAGTACTTGTGGAAAAGAACTTAATTCCTGAAATCTTTTCTGGTTAATGTGGTATGTTGCAGGTAATTTGATAAAGAATGGGGGTTTTGAAGAGGGGCCTCTAGTTTTTTGCAACTCTTCCTTTGGAGTTCTGCTGCATCCCAATGTAGATGATCACAACTCGGCCTTGCCCGGGTGGATGATAGATTCTCTTAAATCCGTCAAATATGTTGATGCTCTGCACTACGCAGTACCGCAGAGCAGAAGAGTGGTGGAGCTCTTGGCGGGAAAAGAGAGCTCCATTGCACAGATTGTGGGAACTACTATTTGTAAGCATGACTAGCCATATTGACTGTGGTATTGGTCAGTGATAACAAAATCCCCTATACCCAGGAACATTAGCAGAGCTGGTGGCTGTAAGAAAGCTTGATTTTCCTTAACATGTTTGAGATAAAAGAAGCCACCGAGGCACTTTGACAGACATAAGGTGGATAGTGGTGAAGATATTTAAGGACTTCCAACAAAGAATGGAAGAGGATCAAAACCTACAAACATTGGACACCATTCGTCTTGTTGGTTATTTTTTCATGGAAGCAATGGATGTTCATTACTGCGAGATCCCACCTATAACAAAGGATTGGTGTTTCCTGAGAAAGAGAGAGAGACTCACTACCTGCGGGGTCTTTTACCACCAGTTTACGTGTCACAAGATCTTCAAGTAATCTCCTTTGTACTTTAAACAGCTCTATTTTTCTGTTCTCTAAATGAATTTGATTAACTATGGAAGTAGGAGAAGTAAATCCTTTGATTGTTTATTCAGATGTTTTGAGTTGTTATTGTATCCCAGCAAACCTTGGAAACAAATACAAGTGAATAGTGAAATTCAAGAGAAGATCAGTTGCATTTTTTGAATCAATGTTACAGCATTTATGAAAATTGTTATCTCCTCCATGTGATTTGTCTTTATTTATACTAAAAATCAGATTGGTTACTGTACTCATTGTCTCTTTTTACAGGCAAAGAAGATCATGAATAATATTCCTCAATATGCAGCTCCTTTACAGAAATACATGGCAATTATGGACCTTGAGGTACACCCTTTGAAATTTTATATTCTTGCCGAGAAACTAAAATATGATCTATGCATTCTGTTTTTTCATTGTATCTGCTTTAAACCACATTTGAACATTTTTAAGGTCCCAAGTAGACAACTGCTGGTTATTTTCTAATTAGCGATAGCCCACAAGGTAGGAGAAGAAAGCAATCAGAGGCACAAACAAAAAGTCCTTTAGATAAGGATATAAAATGCAACTGAAATGGAAAGGGAAGTAACAACCAGTAGAACACGGTGACAAGAACAACTCGACCCAAATAAGCATCACTTACTGGAATCTAATTCCATAAACTATTACTTTTCTTATTTGTGATGATCCCTGTAAAATTCAACAGGTTTAGAGCTTAGATATTTAAAAAAAAAATGTATTCCTTGATTTGATTAAGTAATAGCCTTTAAGACTCATTGAGCAGTGACAGTTGATGCTAGATATTATCAATTCAAGATTTGAAACAATGGCGAAAGGTTTTGTGTATGACAGTGGATGAGCAGAGGAAGTTCAACTATGGTCACTCATTGCAATTGAAAATGTGTCCAAAAGATTCCTTCTAGTCATGCAAGTCATTTCGGAGAATTTGACTCTGAGAATGAGCAGTGAAGAGCTAGGATTCAATATCTTCTATAGGTGGAAATTGGCATTGTAAAATCGAATGTTCTTATTGTCATGTAGTCTATCAAGTAAGGTAATATATGCTAAAAGTATTAGGAACTTCACTTTATTCAATTGAAGGGAATTTGTAAGAACTCCTAAAGAGTTAGTGTGTCAACAGCCATCATTTCAGATTCTTATGAAGATATTTTCATGTATCTTGATTAGTTTATAATGATCACAATATCTTACACAATTTTGTGAATTATTTACTTAACTGTAAGTTGTATTAAGTGTATGGCCTCAAATGAATCCTAATGCAGACGGCTATTTGTATGGTACAGGGGATAAAGTGGCATCTGCTTATACGAAGCTTCCTTGCTGCCATGTAAATGTTTGCTGAGAAAAACGCGTCTACAATCATTGTGTACAGAGATGCAACCTTCTATCCTCAGTTTGCTATTGCCCAGAAATATAATGTGTACAAAGGATCATTGTGTACAGATATTTCTAATTTGTTTAATAAAAAAAACATTCTGTACAGGCAACTGCAATGTTCTACAAAAACCTAGCTCTTTGCTGTTTTTGAAATAAATGCTCCAATTGCAGTTCCATTCTTGTTTTCACGTTGATTACCACTTTCAATTTGGAAGCATGATTATATATACAGCTCACAGGAAAATAGCATATATAATACTGCAGTTGGTTTCAATAATATGTGCAAAGACAGGGCCAATAACACTCAGCCAATTATATAATACTATCGGCGTATTCCTTGCAGCTCCCCAGACTGCAAGTGCTGAATCTTAATTACATACCAATCACTTGTAAGAAATGTGAGCAGCATTTGGCGCACTTGGACTCTTATTGTGATATTAAGCAAAATCTCTTTCCACATATTCAAAATGTTTTGGTTGGATAAGATATTAATGGTCAAGTAATGGATAAGATATTTATGGTCAAGTAAATGATACTCTTTGTTCTGGCATGCATGTGAGAAATGTCTTGAAACATTCCCTGCCAACTTTGAGAAAAGCACACAGTGGAAGATTTGATATTTGATGTTAAGCTGATGTTTGATTTGATAATGTTTCACTTTCATGGTGAGAGAGTGGAGAAAGACAATATGCAATTTGTGTAAGTGGGACCCTTCTTACAAAGTCTGTAAAAAGAGATACAATCAGCACCAAGTTTGAAATTGTACTGTAAGTCAATTTTTTTATATATATGTAAACAATGAGTTTCAATAAGCTTCTTTCATATAAACAATGAGTTTCAATAAGTTTCTTTCATATATAGAGGATTGTCCTTATGTAAAGAAACATGCAGCCTACTTTTAGAAGAAATATATGCCTAAAAGGGGACATGGATTTGATCTTAAGTTTACAGCTAATAAAATTAGGTAAAAATATCTTGGTGGAGGCTGAATATGTGAAAGGACCATCTCCATTATAGCTTTCACATGAAGAATTGTTTTTAATAGTATATAGTTATTTAATTCTTTTAAGTTTTTTTTATTGATATTTGATAGATTTTTTATAATTTTAATCAAAATTGATATTATTATTTTTTAAATTATTTAGAATAGTTGTATATCGTGTTATCTTTTATAATAATTTAATTTTAATTTGTTTAATTTATTAGAGATCATTGTAATTAGTTATTCTTACTTTTTTTTAATATCTTTATAAATTATATATTGATAAAAATTGTTATCACCTTGCAAGCTATCTCTTGATATAAAAAAATTATATCTAAATTACAACAAAAATGATATATGAAAAAAATTGTCATCTACTCTAAAATTTGATTTTCACTATGAAAAGAAATTGATTAGCATAGTATTATTTTCTATTGTGAATTCACTCAGCTTTCTATGAAAATTTAAAGAGTGTTTCTTAATATATTCTATAGTTATTCTTCTACCTAGATTAAAAAACAGTGAGTTAGATGGCAATTATTAGAGCACTATAATCATATAACAATAAGCAAGATAGTTACTTGCATAAGCACTTCAAATTATTTTAATATTATCTCAAGATAGCTGATTTTGAGATTGAATGCTTTGATGATGGTGATGACAATGCATAAGAATCTTTAAAGGTAATTAAGTGATTTATTAAGAGGAAAACAATTACCTTTATGGAATGCTAGTGCCTCACTACAAAGCACAACCTCATGAGGTGTATATTTAGATAGGCTATATATTGTAGGAACTTTCACCTGAAACCTGTCTCACGCCTGCAATCCGCTCCCGTGAAACAATTTTAGGTAGCCGACATACAATTTGCTGGACGTAGTTTACTGTTCTGGGTGTCTTCCATTTAATTTTCAGATCTCTCAAATCGGATTTTTGACTGGCATTTAATATGCAGATCCAAATGAAATCTGATTTCCATTCGCGTGAGCCCTAAAACCCTGATATTTTCTCTCTTCATTTATTGACTAAATCAACTACTGTAGGGAGATTGTTTGGTTAATCTAACTTTAAAAAAAATCTACTGTCGTATCCACCATCTCTGCTATAGCGATCGTGGATAGCTTCTACGGGATCATGTTAGCTTTAGGGTAGAGAATTTGGGCATCAGGCTCACAAATCTAAGAGCTCTGCAATGCTGATACTTTTAGATCTAATTTTTTGTTTATTGTAAATAGATTGAAGCGGTTGCTATAGGGAGATTGGTCTTGGAGCCCCAATTAAATTCACTTACGTTCACGATAAGGGCATCAAAAATCAATTTTGGTTTGCACATTTTTTTATTTTTTTATTTTTGGTTTATTTTGGGTTTTGGAAGAAAAGGACTATTTGGGCCCCGGTTTGTGTTGGAGAATTGCACCCACGACAAAAAGGTTTGATGGTTTGTTGTCTTGGAGAGGAGCTTCGAGCTGATTTTTCTGGAGAGGAGTTAATTTGTGGTTGCTGAGAGAGGCACGGTAGTTGCATCGAGCAGGGGAGAAAAGGCAGCAAATAACCGTTTAGAAGAAGGGCTCGAGCTGATTTTTC
The DNA here is from genome assembly GCA_007258455.2 of Sequoia sempervirens. NCBI lineage: Eukaryota > Viridiplantae > Streptophyta > Pinopsida > Cupressales > Cupressaceae > Sequoia > Sequoia sempervirens. Next base: position 22,691 of record VDFB02360548.1, read on the forward strand.
TGGAGAGGAGTTAATTTGTGGTTGCTGAGAGGCACGGTTGCATCGAGCAAGGGAGAAAAAGGCAGCGAATAACTGTTTTGAAGAAGAAGGTTTTCGGCCTATGAAAAGTATTGGAGAGCAGATTGATTGGGGAGGAGTTGGCCAAACAAAAAAGGAAATCAATTCCTTGGTGAATTGACTCACTGTAATCAGTTTTCGGCTTGCACAATGCAAATTTAAACCTTGGTGTCTCTATTTGGCTCGATTGCATTTGCTATGCATTTTCTGTTGTTTATTGACTTGAAACACTTTTATTACTTGTAGTGAGGGAAGTGTTGGTCGGGTTAGTTGATTCTTTAGAATCGGCGATCATTATAGCGTTTTTGCATTGTTCTATATACACAATGAAGCCCTAGACTCTGTTTGGCATTTGGAATTATTTCTGTTACTACTACTTGTTAATCTTTATTTCTTCTTGATTGAGTGTGACCTCTAAATTTGTAATCCAACATTTTGTAAATACATACAATTAATGGATTTTTTTATTAAGTAGTCTAAAATCACGAGAATATGTGGGTCAACCTTTAGCCTTAGTGTGAGAAGAAAGAAATAATGAGAGAGAGATAGAAAAAACATAGCACATGCAACAACAGATTTACGTGGAGAAACCTCGAAGGGAAAAAAACTCCACCACTGAAAGAGAGGCAAGTATATTACTGATAATCTTCAATATTATATGCAGCAATAGACTTCTCTTATCATTCCCTGTAAATCCAGCAGCACCCTGTTACCCTGCAAAACTGAATTCTGATAACACTAGCTCAAGGCCCCAATTTATAGAGATTTGTGAGGATAAAAACCACCATGGTTTCACCAAACAATAGGCAACAATACCACCTAGAAAAACCCACGCCTCCCTCCTTGAAATGGTAAAAAAATACTAAAAATAGCCTCTTATAGATGCTCTTACAGTTGTCATAAGGCATCTTTCTGCTAAAAATAGCATATTAAGTCATAGGGGTCTGTCATACTATCATAACATCTTATGAAAACTTGTATGCATGTCATAGATGCTCTTAGAACACCCTATTTTGACCCAACAACCTTATTTTAGAAGATTCCAAGGTGGGACACCTAGCTATTTTGTCCTTTTCCAAAAGGATAAATGGTAATGGTAACACTGCATTTACATTGTCTCTTTCACCATTGTTGGTCAAATAGTTTCACCTCTTATGGGTAAATGTACAAAACACTTAAGGAGAATAATAAATTAAAGGATTTACAAGGTTGATGACACCTAAATCCTAACATTTTTATATATTGTAGGAACTTCATGAGAGCACGTCTCCCTTGGCGCAATCCCTCCCGCGTGAAACAATTTCAGGTGTAGACATACAATTTGCTAGGCGTGGTTCTTTGTTCTGGGTGTCTTCCATTTAATTTTCAGATCTCTCAAATCGGATTTTTGACTGGCATTTAATATGCAGATCCAAATGAAATCTGATTTCCATTCGCGTGAGCCCTAAAACCCTGATATTTTCTCTCTTCATTTATTGACTAAATCAACTACTGTAGGGAGATTGTTTGGTTAATCTAACTTTAAAAAAAATCTACTCTCGTATCCACCATCTCTGCTATAGCGATCGTGGATAGCTTCTACGGGATCATGTTAGCTTTAGGGTAGAGAATTTGGGCATCAGGCTCACAAATCTAAGAGCTCTGCAATGCTGATACTTTTAGATCTAATTTTTTGTTTATTGTAAATAGATTGAAGCAGTCGCTATAGGGAGACTGGTCTTGGTTCGCTCATCTTTTATGAAGTTTTGTTGTGGTCGGATTTCTTAAAACATTTCTCGGCATAGTTAACATCATCCATCCCCCGGTTGGGGAGAAGAGGCTTCATTTTTTTGATTTGAGCTGTGGAGCCCCAATTCGTGTCCCTGTTCCTGATGCAGGGGCATCAGAAGTCCAATTTTGGTTTGCACATTTTTTATTTTTGGATTTTGGAAGAAAAGGACTATTTGTGCCCTAGTTTTGTGTTGGAGGAAATTGCTGCCAGCAAAAGGAGGTTTGATGGTTTGTTGTCTTGGAGAGGAGCTCGAGCTGATCTTTTCTGGAGAGGAGTTAATTTTTGGTTGCTGAGAGAGGCACGGTAGTTGCATCGAGCAGGGGAGAAAAAGGCAGCAAATAACCGTTTTGAAGAAGGGCTTGAGCTGATTTTTTTGGAGAGGAGTTAATTTGTGGTTGCTGAGAGAGGCACGGTAGTTGCATCGAGCAGGGGAGAAAAAGGCAGCAAATAACCGTTTAGAAGAGAAGGTTTTGACTGTGAAATTTATTGGAGGCAAAATCGATTGGGGAGAGTTGGCCAAACAAAGAAGAGGAAGTCAATTCCTTGGTGAATTTACTCACTTTAACTAGTTTTAAACTTGCACAATGCAAATTTAAACAGCGTCTCTATTTGGCTCAATTATTGACGCATTTTTCTATTGTTTATTGACTTGGCATACTGTGCTATTGGTGAGGCCCGATTCGGGTTGAAGTTGATTCTTTAGAATCGGCGATCATTGTAAAGATGTTTTGCATTGTTCTATACGGCGAAACTTGGACTCTGTTTGGTTTGCTAGAATTATTTCTATTCGCGCTACTTGTTAATATTTGTTTCCTCGATTGAGTGGCGCGCCTCTAAATTTCATGTCCAACGTTTAGTAAATACGCATACAATTAATGAATTTTTATATATTGTAGGAACTTTCACCTGAAACCTGTCTCACGCCTGCAATCTGCTCTCGTGAAACAATTTCAGGTAGCCGACATACAATTTGTTGGACGTAGTTTACTGTTCTGGGTGTCTTCCATTTAATTTTCAGATCTCTCAAATCGGATTTTTGACTGGCATTTAATATGCAGATCCAAATGAAATCTGATTTCCATTCACGTGAGCCCTAAAACCCTGATATTTTCTTTCTCTTCATTTATTGACTGAATCGACTACTGTAGGGAGATTGTTTGGTTAATCTAATTTTTTAAAAAATCTACTGTCGTATCCACCATCTCTGCTATAGCGGTCGTGGATAGCTTCTACGGGATCATGTCGGCTTTAGGGTAGAGAATTTGGCCATCAGGCTCACAAATCTAAGAGCTCTGAAATGCTAATACTTTTAGATCTAATTTTTTGTTTATTGTAAATAGATTGAAGCAGTCGCTATAGGGAGACTGGTCTTGGTTCGCTCATCTTTTATAAAGTTTTGTTGTGGTCGGATTTCTTAAAAAATTTCTCGGCATAGTTAACATCATTCATCCCCCGGTTGGGGAGAAGAGGCTTCATTTTTTTTATTCAAGCTGTGGAGCCCCAATTCGTGCCCCTGTTCCTGATGCAGGGGCATTAGAAATCCAATTTTGGTTTGCACATTTTTTATTTTTGGTTTTTGGTTTATTTTGGGTTTTTGGAAGAAAAGGACTATTTGCGCCCCAATTTTGTGTTGGAGGAAATTGCTGCCAGCAAAAGGAGGTTTGATGGTTTGTTGTCTTAGAGAGTCGCTCGAGTTGATTTTGTCTGGAGAGGAGTTAATTTGTGGTTGCTGAGAGAGGAACGGTAGTTGCATCGAGAAAGGGAGAAAAAGGCAGCAAATAACTGTTTTGAAGAAGGGCTCGAGCTGATTTTGTCTAGAGAGGAGTTAATTTGTGGTTGCTGAGAGGCACGGTAGTTGCATCGAGCAAGGGAGAAAAAGGCAGCGAATAACCGTTTTGAAGAAGAAGGTTTTCGGCCTGTGAAAAGTATTGGAGAGCAGATCGATTGGGGAGGAGTTGGCCAAACAAAAAAGGAAATCAATTCCTTGGTGAATTGACTCACTATAATCAGTTTTCGGCTTGCACAATGCAAATTTAAACCTTGGTGTCTCTATTTGGCTCGATTGTGTTTGCTATGCATTTTCTGTTGTTTATTGACTTGACTGCCTGTTACTTGTGGTGAGGGAAGTGTTCGGTCAGGTTGAAGTCGATTCTTTAGAGAATCAGCGATCATTGTAAGCGTTTTTGCATTGTTCTATACACAATGAAACCTGGACTCTTGTTTTGGCTGCTGGAATTATTTCATGTTACTGCTGCTTGTTAATCTTTGTTTCCTCTCGATTGAGTGACGACCTCTAAATTTCATGTCCAACGTTTGGTAAATACATACAATTAATGAATTTTCAGTAGAAGACCTGGAGAGCTTTGAAAGTTCCAAAATACTTTACCAATTGAACCAGAGCGCTGACCCTGTCATTCAATATTTCATTGTGTTTGAGGTTTGTTTATGAATAGCTATTCAAAAAATGAAATAAGACTTTTTGCTTTAGAGTACATCCATTCTGGTAATTCTCATTTGTCAAGCGTATAAACTTCTTTCTCAATAGTTTCAGCCATTGTTAGAGCATCTAATTACATTCCTTCCAGAAAATCATCAAATTTTATTTTATTCAGTCACATTTCCTGTGACTGTGAAATTGTTCAAAGATAAGTTTCTACGGAAGCCTTATGTGATCAATCTCATGGACGAGTTAACATTTAAGGTATTACTCAGTATTATGCTTTTGTTGAGGAGAGGCAGAAGGTTCATTGTCTCAACACACTTTTCTCAAAGGTTGGTTTATGCTTTGGTATTATGTTGTTGTCACTACGAAGCTTATTTTATGGAGAGAGAAAAACTTTAAGAACTTTTTCATTCACAATTTGAAAAATATTTAATTAGGATTCTATTGACTAGAAATATATGCAATTAGGATTATTTTTTACTTTATATTGATAGGTCAGATAACAATGTGTTTAATTGATAGTGCTTACAAGCAGTATTTTGAGAGGCTGTAAGAAGATCAAGTCAAAACCCTCCAAAGGTTGCCATTCCAATGAAGTTTGCTAATGGTTATAACAATCTCCACCATTGATTATAGAATCTTGGCAACCTAGAACCAGAGAAGCAATGAGATGAATCTTTTTAATTATTATTTAATTTTTATTGTTGTTGATAGTGCTATATTTTTACGGTTGTTGCAGCTTCAAATTAACCAGTCAATAATTTTTTGTAATTATGTCAATCAAGTTGAACTTTTGGCCAAAAAAATTACCGAGCTTGGATATTCATGCTTTTACATACATGCCAAGATGCTCCAATCTCATTGGAACAGAGTCTTTCATGACTTCCGCAATGGTGCTTGTAGAAATCTTGTCTGTTTAGGTGCATAAATACCTTGTACCTGTATACTTTTATGTCTTCAAATTTTCGTGCCTTCTATTTATTTGACTATTTGTATGTGATTATTTGATATTTCCAAACACTTTTGACAGATCTTTTTATAAGGGATGTTGATATTCAAGCTGTTAATGTTGTGATCAATTTTGACTTTCCAAAGAATTCAGAAACCTATCTACACAAGGTACGTTGTTTTTTATAGAATACCAGGGACTGTCTTTTGAGAGTCTTCTATGAATATGCAAACAATAAGCAATGTTTGATGTCATCTGATTGTTTCATTGCATCTACTTTTATGCTAGTCTGTTGTATTTAAGTGAGCCAAAACATTCAGTTCACCAAATATTTTCTAGGTTGGACACTCTGGTTGATTTGGTCATTTGGGTCTTAGTGTAAATATTATTATATATGAGGATCATTTTAATTTTTAAGTATCATCATGATCGTTGATGTTAACTATAATTAGTAGTGTTGTTTGGTCTGCTTTTTATTCAATGCACATTTTCATTACTATTTTATTGTAGTTATAAGATTGAGCAAGAACTTAGCACCGAAATACAACAAATACCACCACAAATAGATCAGGATGTTTACTACAGATTCTTTGTAAGGAGTATATGCAAAAGAGTGTATATATTTTATACTATTCTTCCTTTCCGTGTTTACTTCTATATATTTTTCTATCAGCGTAACCCTTGCACCTACATATGAGGATTGTTTTAATTTGTAAGTATCATCCTGATCATTGATGTTAACTATCATTAGTAGTGTTGTTTGGTCTGCTTTATATTCATTGCACATTTTCAGACTCTATTTTACTGCAGATATAAGATTGAGCAAGAACTTAGCACCGAAATATAGCAAATACCATCCCAAATAGATCAAGATGTTTACTGCAGATGATTCTTTGTAAGGAGTATATGCAAATAGCTGATGCAAACAATAGTGTATATATTTTACACTATTCTTCATTTCCATGTTTACTTCTATATATTTTTTCTCGAGCTTCAACCCTTACCCATTTTGAGTGCTAGTTAATAAGATAGCCCTAACATGTTGCACATCATAGTAGGATTCTACTCAAGACACATGCCCCACTAAGGAGAAGTTTACCAAAATTTTGATTTGATCTATAAAACAATTACTTAGTAAACACCGCAATATGTGCATTTAAATGGTACATAACTTGTTCACATCAATGATACCTTATTGGTGTTTAGTCTCAATACATGTCCATGAGGTCTATAAAGAGAAAAGGATAAATCAATATACTAGGTAGTTTATAAGAAGGATGCACTGAATTCCAATAAAAGGAACAATAGTGTTTTGATTATCCTCAAGTGTTTCTCATCCATCTCAATTGTTGTATGGATGAGATAATCCAAGCTTTCAAATGTGTATGAGCTCTTCCATTTTAGTAAGGTAGTGAAAAGGTTGGGTTTCATCATATGCATTGCTATCAAGTTTAAGAGTAAGTTTAGGTAATGTCTCTCATCATTTTTTAAACAAGGCTTTCAAGTGCAATAATAAAACACAATATTTTAATTTCTTGCATTGTATTTTATAATTCTCTTCTTACTTTAAGGAATAATTATTGTTCATTTCATAATAGTTCACTCCTTGAATCTATATTATTCTACACACCTTGAGGGAGGTAGAAACAAAAACTTACTAATGCACCCAACTTTTTCCAGTTGCATTTCTTCAATTCATCACTTTTTAAGGGTATTAATAATAAATAAAAAATAAGTAAAGTTAGTGATACAATGATGTGGCACATTTACACCATGAGTCATGAGCTAGCAGTGGTCAACTTATCCCATATTGTGAGTGTCACCTTAGTTGGGACCTCGATAATATTGTCACTTCAAAATTTTGACAAAATGGAAGTACACTATCAAGCATGTCAATGAAGGCTTTCATAGGTGTAACTTACACCACTTTCATCGAGTTTGAAAAATATTTAAGTGTTTACAAGGTAGTAGGGATACATTATGGATGAATTGGCCAACATTTGGAATGGTTAAAAAACAAGATACAAGAGCTAATTTCTATTTTTTTAATGGACGGATACTACCAATTTATAAGTTCATTAGTTGAATATCCCCAAAAGGAATGAATATTAACAATAATATACTAGGGTTTCATCATTGAGGTGATTTAATGGGGTGCGATGAAGATAAAAAAATAATTGGTACTATTTTTATGGAAGCTCGCTTTGTTTGACTTAGAGTGCACCATGGGTTGACTCCTAAGAAAAGACTGTACATCCCTTCTTATGGTTTTCATTTATGATTTTTTAAATTTTTTATTCTTATTTATATGTTCGACCATTTTCTCTATTTAATTTAATTGTTAATAAAATGTTCGTTTAATTGGGTTAATCAAATTTTTACCAATTATGCTTATACTACTATTGTTATTCATTGACTTTTTCAGCATTTTGCATTAGAGATCATGGTTTTGATTAGAGGAGAGCTTTTTGGAAGTTATATGAGGTTTTTTTTATTTTAGTGAGAGTATTAAATGTAGTGGTTTTTGAAGATCCATTATGTTTGAAGTCATGGCTAGAGGATCTCTTGGAAGAAAGGGATCAATGAAGAGCAGTTACAAATGAGGTAAAGATTGCGAATATGTATAAGATTGGAAAAATATGGACAAGAATGAATGAGGAACCATTCAATTATGTCTTGCAAATTTATCATCTTGAATGTCTCAAAAGAGCATATTACATATTGTATGTGGAAGATGACAAGTAACATCTATTAGATGAAGAATATTATTAATAACTTATAATTGAAAGAAATATTTACTCTTTAAAAATGAAAGAGAGACTCTGTTGCTAATAATTTGAATACTTTTAATTTAATTTTGAGTTTTCTAGGTTCTATTCATGTTAAGTTGGATAAGGATGATGAGTGTATTTTCTTACTCTGTTCTTTTTCCAAATCTTTGGATAATATAATCATTGCTCTAAGTGGTTATATGACAAATCCAAAATTGAATGCCCTTGTCATTTTTCTTAGTAAAGAGAAGGATAAAATCCATGGATGAAAGCTCAAAATATCTATTACATTTTCAAGGAAGATACAAAGATAAAGCTAGGTCTAATGGGAAATAGAAGAAATAAAAGATAAATCCAAATCTAATAAACAATCCCAACATGAAGTGTTGAAACTATAGGAAATAGGGAAACATAAAGAAGGAATGTGAAAATAGGAAGAAAGATTATGATGATTCCTCCACTAAGATTCTCTAATGATGGTGATAATGATGCTTTATTCATTCATGCTAAGGTTACTAGTGATGATTATCGGCTCATTGATTTAGGTTGCTTCTACCATATAAATCTAGGGACATGGAGTGGTTGTCATTATATTGAGATTATGATGGAGGGGAGGCTTTCCTTGGTGATAAAAATTCATGCCAAATTGTTGGTAAGGGGAAGGTAGAATTGTAGTGAATAACGACGAGACAATGAAAATTATCGATAGTGTTTTGCATATTTCAAAACTTGCAAAAAACTTCTTTATTTATCCAATTTGAATGATTCTAGAGTGTATTTGACATTTAATGAGTTTGGTTGTAGGTTGGTTAGAGGAAACTTGGTGGTAGTGAGAGGCTCACAATATGAGAGTCTATTTAGGCTTGATGCTTCCATATTTTGTACTTTTGTCAATGTAACTAGCACTTCTAAATACATGTATGTTGTGGCACCAAAATTTGGGTCACATTAGTTAAAAAGATTAGACCATTATAAATAAAAATATGGTTGATAATTTTTCTAGTTTTTTAATGCTTGATTTAAGTGAGCACTGTGTGTTTGAAAAATAAAAGAGTTTATTTTTCCTATTGGAAGTACTAGAACGAAATGTGTTTTAGAAGTCATTCATTAGACATGTTTGATCTAGTGGTTGTGGGATCTATAGGTAAATCATGTTATTATTTTCATTCACAGATGATTACTCAAGATGCATTGCAACTAGAAAATGGTTTAATTAAAATTTGATTAGTGATTTTTTAAGTGGCTAATATTCACCAATTGGCTAATAGTTGAAATTTGGGAACCCAAATTTGGCTAATAGTTCAAGTTGTAATGTGGCCTAAATCACCACATTTTTATAAAATTTTGTTTTTGGCTTATTTAAATCTCTAAAGAGTTTATTTTATTAAAAAAATTAACTCAAAAATTCACCACAATATTTGATACATTATTAGATCATATTCGCCTAGATTTTATAAGTTATAGTATAAATCCATATTAATTCATCAATAGTATATCATAATTATGTTGGGCGAAAATTATGTAATCCCAACAAATTACACAACCTTGATTTCAACCATAGCTGTGTGAGATATAATCTCTCCTTTCAGAAAGGGGAGGCACCCTTCTTACTGCTTACAGAAACTAAGTAAAACTAATTAAGTATTTACAAATATGTACACTACGATTAAGAGATGGGGGTGTGTCACATTCATAATTCTCTCTTTTTTCAAAGAATATGTTTTACAATGCTTCACGGTTGGTAGTTCTAATTCGATACAACTTCAAACTAAAAACAAAGCAGTAATTCCAATATCTCTGTTTTGTCAAAGCAAAGCCTAGAGATACCAGCACGATAATAATAAATGATAAAATAAGAAAGAAAAGCTCACAAAGGCACAAAGTCATTTTGTAGCTTTTCAACAATGGATCCTTAAGATATGTAACTGGTGTTGTATTAGAAGCACAAAGTCTTCTAGATACTTCACAGCAATTCCACAAACAACATGAATAAATACAAGCACAAAGTCTTGTAGAGAATTCACCAATAGTTATCAATCAGTATCACAAATTCAAATAAAGAGTGCAACACAAAGTTTACACAGATTTATTTAAATCCCTTTAGATCTTAATAGTTACTAATCACCACCAATTTGATCAAACCATAAGAGAATTGATTCCAACACAAAGTCTAGTATGCAACTTTATTCTTTATTGATTAGATTCATATTCACAAAGATGAACACAAAGTTTCATACATTTGTTTCAAAATGAGTAGCACTTCATTGCAAGAGATAAAAGATAAAGATTACAATAGAAATCCCTCTTGTTTATAAAAGAGAGGGAAGATAAAATATAGGAAATTAGATGAGCAAAATTAGGAAAGTTAGGTGAGAATTTAGGAGAATCTGCCTAACAAATTCTGACTTATTCCAAAAATTCATCTTACTTGGAAGCTCTATGTTTTACATGTATTCACACGTCTTGCTGGAAAAGACATATGAGATGTTACGATAACTATTTACAAATGCATAAAAATGCTAAAACTGGGAAATCTAATCTAAGGAAAAATGTCCTTCAACATCTTTCTCCATGAAAACTTCATAATGGCGTGCACTTCATCGCTATCTAGCATTGGAGTGTACTTTGGAGATGATGAGGATTCTTGAGATTAACTCCTCCAATGAGATTGAAGACTTTCAGATGCCTTTAAAATCTAAAATAAGCTGGAAATCCATCATTTTGTTCATTGAAGCTATTGAGAAAGCTTTGTCTTCAAATTCTTCTTGGCGCTAAAAATCAATGCCTTAGCATATTAAAGGACTTGGGTAGTTTCATGTAAAAGCAATGAAAAATGGAGCTTTTACATGTCATGTGTAAAAGCGGTGAAAAATAGAGCTTTTGCATGTAATATGTAGGCTTGATTAGAAAAACAATTTTTGCATGGGAAATATATAAAGAGCATTAGAAAATAAAACCTACGCAGAATATGTAAAATGATTATGAGCTTCTACAGCATGTGACTTATGTGGTTTTAAGGAGATGTAGAGCTAAAACCCAAAAGCTCCTCCCCATGTACCCATGGAAATGGCAAGGCATGGGAAATATGTAAGAAAGCGGTGAAAAAAGAAACATAAACTCCTACAATGTGACAATAGTTTGAGATGTAGAAAGCGTAAAACCAAAGCGCTAAAAACCACCTTTACTACATGTACCCATAAAATGGCTAAAATATATGGAAGCGGTGGCTCAAAAGCTCCTACATGTGACATGGAGATGTCTTAAAGCTAAAAACCTGCTCCCTACATGTACCAAAAATGGCCTAAGGCATGGGAAATATATGTAAAAGGTAGGTGAAAAAGCTCCTACATGTGACTTGTGATTTGAGATGTAGAAGCGCTAAAAAACCCCGCTCCTACATGTGCAAAAAAATGACAAAGGCATGAAATATGTAAGACCAATGAAAGTCAGGGCTCCTACATGTGACTTGTGGTTTGAGATGTAGAAGTACTAAAAAACCCCGCTCCTACATGTGCTAGAAAATTATTAAAGCATGAAATATGCAAGAGCGGTGAAAAATAAAGCTCCTACATGTGACTTGTGGTTTGAGATGTAGAAGCGCTAAAAAACCTTGCTCCTACATGTGCTAGAAAATGACTAAGGCATGAAATATGAAAGAGCCGTGAAAAACAAAGCTCCTACATGTGACTTGTATTTTGAGATGTAGAAGCACTAAAAAACAAAGCTCCTACATGTGCCGGAAAATGACTAAGGAATGAAATATGTAAGAGTGGTGAAAAACAGAGCTCCTACATGTGCAAAAAATTCTGCTCTCTCCCAAAGACTAGAATTTTTTCCACAACTTGGTTTTAAAATGTGAATTTTACAGTGAACTAATAAAAGGTTAATGGGGAGACCACACATGGGGACCAATGCAGATTTCCCCTCATTTAGCATACTTCTGAGTATGCTGGGCTACAAAGCAGAGACAAGTTTGCATTAGGGTTATTCCTTGAATTGGAGTGCGTTGAATTAGGGGATAACCAGTCAATAGTTCTATAGGGCCATACTTCCAATATTTAGTTGCCATCATTGGTTTGAAAACATAATATAACTGTCATTGTATTCTATGAGTAAAATGTACGCACAATTTGTAATGCTAAGGGGGCTCAAAATTTCTTTTGGATTGTTGATCTCCATTGAGATCAATGATCCAAAAGCAATTTCAGGCCCCATAAGCAGTACAAATTGTAGGTATATTTTCCCTTGGAGAATACAGTGAGGATTGTTAGACTATATTTTAAATAAATGGTGGCAACTAAATATTATAGATTCTACCCCTTAAACCCATCAATCATTTCCACCCTCGAGCCCCCACTTTTCCATAAGAATAGAAAAAAATACATGGAATAATTTGCCATGTGGCGGATTTGCGTGACGGGACATTGTTGGGACGGTGGGCGATAAAATTAATATTATTTTTCAAAAAGATTCGCCAATGAAATTAAAATCAAAAATGAAAGATTCACCAAGATTTTATATATTTTTTGAGGGGGCATTTCTTAAAGTTATCACTGAATTTGATTCCTTCATATCAAAACCTCCAACATTTTCCTATTGTTGGGGAAAATACAAACATGCCTCTAGCTCATGCATGTGATCTCAATGAGACCTTTGAGTCAAGTAGGTCTCTCTCTTCTATCCAAAATCCCTTATTTTGGCCTAATAGCTCTCAAACTCTTGAAAGCTAATAAATTTTCTTCTTTTTTAAATTAACCAAAGTGCTTGAAACTCACTTTATCAACTTTCAAGATGAAGGATGCTAAGTGGTGTTTCCCTTCTGGTAGATAAATCAAGATTAAATTCTATGAAGGGGTATGAGAAGAGAAAACCTTCAACCTAGACTTTGGGTATTAAGCAAAGTCAAAATAGAAAATAGGGGAAGCATAAAGATCTTGGAGACAAAAAGAATGACCAAGAGAAAGTTAAATATTTGGGGCAACACTTGCTTGTTTATGGTCTTGTAAATCCATGGGATTTGAACCTCTCTCAACAATCTCAATCATGATTATTTCCTGAAATGTGAGAGAGTGTGGCAGTAGACCTAGACAAAAATATTGTTAGAAAAATTATTAAAGAATCTAAAAAAGTTATTATTTTACTTCAAGAAACCAAAATATCCAATTAGTCAAACATTTTGTTTGTTGTATTGGAAAATACTAAAAAGTTTTGTTACCCTAGTTCAAAGTTTATCTATTAGTTTCGTGGAAAATACTAAAAATTTATAGAAGATAACTTGAGTTATTTTTGTTTTGATGATACCTAGATTAAATGGGTTATGGCATATTGCACCTCCCCCTCCTTTTTGTCAATTTAAAAGGTTATCCTTCAACCATTTTTTCTTATGAAAGAGAACTATGTTAGAAAGATCCCTTTTCTCCATTTCTCTGCCTCATTTTGGTAGGACATTATCAATTCTTGAATCATATCAAGGGATATGGTTCCCTTCTAGTTTCTACATAGTGCATGGTATGGAGGCGCTTTCCTACCTTTAGTTTGTGAGTGACACTTGTCTCTTTTAAAAAGCTAATATTGTTGAGGTGATTATCATCATGAACACACTTGACATTTATATCGGTGCATCTAGTCAAATTTTGAATGAACAAAAATCCCAAGTGTTTAATGATAACAAAAAGCATTTTGTTGATAGTCTTTGTTTTATGATAGCTACCCATTCCTACATATATCTAGGCATCTGATTTATCATACTCCTCTAAAGAATACTGATTGGAATGCACTGCTCGATTTGGTTGAGTGGCATATCAATCATTGGACTTATAGATATATCTCCTTGGTTGGTCATATGATTTTTCTCAAATTTTTCTTACAAACTCTCTTGTGCACAAGATTATAGCTCTTGTGGCTTCAAAAGAGAAAAGCTTGATCAAAATTTGATTTTTTTTTGTGGGAAGGAAATTCAAATAAAAGGAAATGGCATTTGATCAACTAGGATAAATTTTGTCAACTTAAAGAAATAAGGGATTAGGAATTAAATAATCTCTCATTAATAATGTGGCATTAGTTGCCAAACATTAATGTCAATGGTACGTAGAAGAGAACATCTTATGTGAGAATATTAATGCCTATCTTGGGCAAGGATTCTCATATCTAGAAAACTATTAAGTTGGGGACTAATCTAATCAAAGCTAGCATATTTTGAATTGTGGGATACATTGATAAAGCTCTTTTATAGGATGATGTATGGATCAATAAACCCCTTAAGTGTGGAGTTTCTTGAGCTCTATGATTTAAAGTGTAAATGTATGGAAGCTAGATGAACTAACATTTATGGTTTTCAATGCGATTTCATGCAAGGTGACGTGAGGATTCGGAAATGGAAGCCTAAAGAGCAATGGCCTAGCCAAGAGTTCCCTATTCTCATCAACAATTTGGATTACATCTTAGCTTCTTGGAATATTTCTTTGGAAAAACATTCTCGAATGATGCTTGAAGGGTTCTAGAATTTACTCTATGAGCACTAGTTATAAGACTTTGATGGTTGAAAACATGGATGTTGAAAATTCTAATATTTGGAACAAAGCATGGCATCTTAAAGGTTGGTCAAAGTTTAATGCTTTCTTATGGTTGGCCTTCTTAGATAAACTTCTTCTCCAAGTTAATCTCCAAAAATGTGGTGTTACTAGTCCAAGAAAATGTGTGCTCTATTTTAAGAATGAAGAGGACAAGAAACATCTAATGTCAACCTACCCTTTTGCAATTTGTCTCTTCCATTTATGGTGTGATCTAGTGGAAGTACATGGAAGGCTTATGACTTAATTCAAGACTTCCTTGTGAATCATGCAAAGCTCCCTTCAAAGCTAAAAGTTATAAATTTGTTGAACAATATTGGTCCTGATTTGATTTGGTGGAACATTTGCTTGGAATGCAATCAAAGGATCTTCAATGAGATTGGCAAGCATATTATTTAGGTTAGAGCAAAAGTATAGCCAACATGAAAGATACCTATAATGTTTGCATTTGTCATGCTTAATAAAGTTCTTGCTAGGAATTTAGAATCCCTAACAAATGGAGTGTTCTTGTTGACTCCACCCCAATTTCCTCAAGAATAAATAATCTTCAAAAGGATAAGATTATCCAATAGGAACATCCCTCTCCAAGCTTGGAAAAAATCAATGTTGACAAAGCCCCTAGAACTCTAGCATGGGACGTGTCTAGCACGATTACTTCACCATTTGTTGGAAGTTTGGGAATTAGTTCCAACAACTATGTTGAAACTATGTCCATTTGTCAAACTCTATTGAAAGCTAGGCAAGGGCAACTCACTAGCATTATTCTAGAGTTTAATTCCAAAGATTTTGATTGACCACTTGCATGCTTCTTCTAACTATCAACAATGGCATTTGAGTGAATACAAGAAAGATGTCAACATCCTAATTTGTGGTTTGACTATTCTTAAATGGGGCCATACTAGAAAGGAGGGAATTCAAATTGTCAAATTCTTGGAAAAATCTACTTCTAACTAGAATGACATCAAGTTAGAAATTGGAGACAATCAAGAATGACCTACCTAGGACTTGAGAAAAGATTTTGGTGCTCTTGTGAATGCTGACATCAAGGCATCCCTAAATTATTGACTTTGGTTGGTGTGTTGGTTTTGTCAAGCTCCTCTAGTTCCTTGTGGTTAGTGCTACTATTTTTGTTTTGGTTTAATTTAGTTTTCTTGTTAGTTTTTTATTTTTAATATGAAGGCAAATATTTCTTGATGTACGAAGACCTTGAACAATCTTCATGGGAATGGATACTTCTCTCATGACATTGAGTTTTGGAGGACTCCTCTATTTCTAATAATTGTCTATGATCTATTCATCTATATTTTCATGATTTTCTAGAATTGTTGCGCCTTAAATCTTCTAGGTTGACATTCCTATTATATAATTTATTTTTGTTCTTTTATTAAATGTTTTTCCTTTATGTTAAAGAAAATGAGATTTTTTAGTGTATCATCAATACAAGTGAACATTATTAAGCCTTGTTTTTACACTAAGTGTACTATTAATGAGCATCACAAAAATATGATTATAAAAACCATTTAAAGTAAGATTAACTTGGGTGGATTACGAATGTCTAACAATAAAATGAATATTATGCAAACCTTAGAATGAACGAGAAAAGAAAAAAAAAAAAAACCTTTTTTTAACAAGGACATTGGATGCAAGTTGTATTTTTTTAAAGACATAGGCTTCAGGGTCTGCGGTATCTTCTTTTATATCACCCTCCTCGTTTGAATGTTTGCATCTCCTTCATTACTATCAACTACCTTGTCACCTTTGTAAACATTGCCGTCTCCATTATTGTCTTTCTGACTTGTTATAAGTTCCTTGTTCCCTATACTCATCTCCTAGGCTAGATTCCTTCAACTCTTAGTCAAGCAGAGCATCCTTCAAATCTTTTTATGTGAGTTTCCAACATTATAGATTTTATTTTGCTTTGGGACTTTAACTTACTTAAATATTTGGTCCATGTCTTAGCAGAATTATTTAAAGATTTGATCCATGTATTGTCTAGTAGATTTTTTTTTTGTTGCGAGGAATAATAAATTTTTAATTGTTTTTTGCAATATGTTGGTATGAGGGGCACAAATCAAAGCTTCATGAATAATTGGCCTCTTTCAACTTAGAGCCAAAGACTGAAAAGTATTCATTCCTCCAAAGCCACCTAAGGCACGATCTTGGCCTCATTCCTTTTTATTACACCTTTCAAGGATTTAAATCTTTATGGGTGGCAAAATCAAGAAACATACCATTATCCTCCTCAATTGTACTTAACCAATATACTAAAACCCTAATAACAAAACAAAATGTATAACAAAAAGAAAGATTTTTTTATATATTGATGCTTGTTCCATTTGTTGAATTTCATGCCAAATACAGATTTTTGGCACATTTCGCAATGCCACACACAACCATTATGAATGAAAATCGTGCTAGTCATTCCTCAATCACTATTTAATAAAGATGTATAAACAAGAAGGATTTCTGTGTTTGGATACAAACAATATATTTTATGGCTTATAAATACTAGTGATTTTTGTTTCAAATATTTTCCTCAAATACTAAGGAGAAACTATATTGCTATTATTCCTCAACCAGAAGAAGAGGACCAACAAGCGTTAGATAAAGTTAGTAATTAACAAATTCACGAACTGCCCAATAGAAATCATTGATAACAAGACCTTAAAAGTATTAGCAGCTTGGGTGCATCTGAGCATGCGTATAGTCTCGGAAACCCCTCAAAACAAACTTGAAACATGGAAATGCCATGTAAATCATAACTACTTGAAGTTCAGCTCCATCCAAATTATCTATCCTGGTGATCGACATCTATTGAACGTAGTAAGATATGAAAATGTAAATCATAACTAATTGAAGTTCAGTTCCAATAGAAATCACTGGTAAAATCACATAAATATAAGAGTACAATTTTACTTGGTATTTGGACACCTGTGAATTTATAATAGCTTATACATGAGAAGCCAGAACAATGAATTTTAAAAAAGTAAAAATTTAAGATGACCTTCTTGAGTTTCTTAAGTTGACCACAATGTATTAGAATCTTAAGATTAGATGTACAACTGGTACCAAAAAGACAACAGTGTTGATTCATGCATGCAAACAAAGAGAAAATTGAACCTTCTGTTGACGGGTTTAAATTCCTCATCTATATTCCAATCAGCTAAAGTTGGCAGAGCGGCAAAATTCAGGTGCATATGAACAAAGTTTATATTATTTTGCTGAACTGAGAATCAAGTTCAACACATGCATTTAGCAGGATGATCTCTTAACTTGACTGAGAGAAATGCATCAACAATGGAACGACCTTTTAGATCATATCAAAGAATGTCTCATAATGCTACATCCTAAATAAATTATCCAGAATATTGTAGGATAGTCGACTTGAAAATAATTCCCTGCAGAATCCTTAAACTATCTTTAAATTCTCAAAGCAGATCATAAAGAATTCTAAGAAAAGATAGATTGTCTAAAAATAAGTTTG
>VDFB02360549.1:0-12091 GCA_007258455.2 Sequoia sempervirens
CTCTCACCTTGTGCAAACTAGGTGAGCAAAAAGCTAGACCCACTATATCCCTGGGTAACCTTGACGCAATAACCGAAGTATCCTCTCCCCTTGCGTAGTGATGCCATCTTGGGTGTAAGAGAAACGATTATTGTCTCTAGAAATTGGGCATGCCTGGGGATTTCATCACCCCAATGCAACTCAAACCAGCAATGGAGCTAAGGCCAAGCTACCCCCGACCAGTATACAAATGTGAATCTTAAGGGAAAACCTGAGATTACAAGTGCGGATGTGTTATACGGACAGAGTTGTACTCCCATAAATCCTATTGAGCTTAACCTCTTCACGCTGGAGTGCCACCTAAATTGGTGATTAATCTCTTGCCCCATGTATGGCCACTCAAACGAGGGTCTCGAATTAAACACCATTGTTTTAGGAAACCAAAAACCTTCTATTTGCTAGCGCAACACCGGTCGGTGTGAAGGCGTCCACACTTTCGCAATCTGTAGTAGAGGCGATCAATATGCCATGGGAGTTTCATGGGGATTGGAAGCTTGGTTGGCCTGAGAAGAGAGTGCACTATAAGGGGGAGCCCGTGCAGCCAAACTTCTAAATTCACACGCTTCCAATATGCGGTTGAGGAAATCTGCGTGGAATCTAGTGGATATTGTCCTGGCTTTACCATAGGATGTACTTGCTTTATCTGTGTTTGGTTACATTCCATTTAATTCAAAGTGTTTGCTATGTTTTCATTCACACTAATTCAGATAAAAGATCATCCAAAATGAACATGGAAAACAACAACCGAAATCATTCAAAAATAGTTCATATTTTAGGTCTAGTAAAAACTCTGATACTTCTCCCATACTTAGAAAGTGGAAATCAACAAAGTTTGTCAATAAATCAGTTTCCACTAGGATCAAGAAACCAAAGAAACATTTAGGGTACAAGAAAACATTGCAAAAAAGGAAATTTTTGTACAAAAGTCGACACGTCTTGCTTCATTACCGTGGATTTCTTCATAGATACCAAGATTTTGTTAGGGGATTCATTGACGAGTATGTTGTAGAGCCTTTGGATTCTTGAGCTTATTATCAGAGATTAGCTCTATCTCAACGGCATAATTTTAATCAACCTCTTGAGTTTGAAAATATACCACAACCTTCTATAGAATATCCTTCACATCCCAATCAAATACTTCAGTGATTTTAAAACTCTTCTTCAAAAACAAAGATCAAATCTTTAATAGTGCACCTTTCAAATAAATTTCTAATTATTGATTCAACTTCCCCAACAAGATTCTGACATCCTTCATCATTGGAAGCCACAATAAAAAATTAGGAACATATTTGATCATATCATAGGATTCATTTCTTATCAGATCAAGATATCATCATCACTGCACTTATTAGAATTGTGATCTAAGTTTAGAAGGATTCTTCAAAATCATATGCCTATCTCCACAAGATCTCGATACAATAAATTGAAGGACGAAATCCAACAAGAAGGTCATAATCAAAACATTCAAGAAGAAGGTGAAAGCAGTAATCCTCTTTACAATATCAGTCGTAATCCACTTTTCAACACTCATATGGATAATAGAGAAGAAAATCCATTCCACCACTACAAAGACATGAGCAAAACCCATATAGATAGTGATGATGAATGAGATAAGGAACATCTTAGAGAGGCTGAGCAAGATCCTAAATTTCACAAAGCCATAGAAAAGATCTTGCAGCACAATAAAGAAAAATACTTCCTCTATCTAGCTGACCAAGGAGCTAAATTGCCTCATGACTTTGACACTGAGAATTTGAAGAGAAAACCTGAGGAAATACCCCTATCAGATCTTAGTGCTTTGAATCAATAAATCAAAGCACTTCAAGGACAAATTAAAGAGTTACAAGGGGGAACCACAACAAAAAAATACTCTTGAGGACATTTGTCCTTATCCCTTCGATTGAAGTCTCAACATGATTCCATTTCCCAAACATTGTGAAATTCTAAAATTTGATCATTATAATGGGAAATCAGATCCGATCGATCATGTTAGAGACTTCCAAAACATGAATTTAGAGTTCGCTCATGAGGACACTTACTTGATGCATTTGTTTCCTAGGAGTCTTGGAGGTCACTCTATGGAATGGCTATCAAAAATCACACCTCTTGTCAAAGCATTCAAAGAATTAATCAATATGTTTATATCACAATACGTGTACAACATCCAACACCTAATCACCATGATAGATCTTTGCAAATTTGCACAAAAACCTAGTGAATCTTTCATTACTTTTCTTCAGAGATGGAGAAGAATGTTCACTAGATATCCACGTCCTGTTCCTAAAAAAGAAAAGACAATCACCTTCATTAATAGCTTGAACTCAGAGATGAGCTATCGTTTGAACTTACATTGTCCTCCCTCTTTTGAGAAATTGATTGAAGATGCTATAACCATTGAAAGTGCTTTGGTCAAAAGAGGAATCATAAAACTGGACAAGGAAAATCCTGGCTCATCCAATCATCATAACAATCAGGACAAGTCTAAATTTTGGACTCACAACAAGAACATAGTGAAAGATGGTGTTGTTGACACGAATCATGTCTCGACCAAGCCATTTTCCCTTAGTACTCCAAGTACTCCACGAAACAACAATTATAACAATGTCAACTCAGTTGCAAATCCAAGAAACAATCCTCCTCCGAGGAACAATGCAAATCAAAATTCTAGTCCCAATCAAGGGACTGCCAAAAATCAAGGTTACCGGGGAATCAATAACAATAGAAACTCCTTAGGGAATACCTCGAATACAAATCCACAATGATTTTCATTCTTCTCCAATAGGAGAACTTACACTCCATTGGGTCAATCTTTGGAATCTACATTCAAACAATTGATGGCTAAAAATGTCATTACCTTTCCACCTAAACAAAACTATGAACCCAGTGTGAAGCCTCTAGCATGGAATGAGGCATACTATTGTGACTATCATTGGTGCAAAGTTCATTGCACAAATAACTGTCAAGCCTTGAAGAATACCATTCAGGACTTAATCAAAAATGACACCATCACAATAGGACATCAACAATCAAATGAAGACCATCAAGCTTTTCGCAATCCTCTTCCCAACTATCAAAAAGGTGAATCTTCAAGAAAAAGTGTAAATCATATTGAGGATCCGATAATCAATCATATCTACACTGATGATGAGCAAATCAATGTTATAAAAGTCAAGGAAAAAATGGAATATAGGGAGGTGAACGCAACAACAAGGGCACAAGCCAAAGTTTTCTTAAAGGGTGCCTCCTCAAAATCCACTGGACCTACACCTCAACATCAATATGACTTAGTCAACCAACTTCGGAAAACTCTTGCTCAAATTTCTATCTTAGAACTCTTGAAGATTTCCCCAGCACATAAAGAAATTCTCGAAAAGGCCCTCGTCGAAACAAATGTATCCACTGATTTGGATGTGGACCAATTTCAAGCCATGGTAAAACACTTGTCTTCACCTATGTTCCTTTCATTTTCTAAAAAAGATGGTGTTTCCATAACTCATCCCCATAATTCCTCATTATATTTAGAAGTCATGGTTCACAAGTTTCGTGTCAGATGAGTTCTAATAGATGGAGGTGTTGGTTTAAACATATGTACCATGAAGTTGGTTAAAGCTTTAGGATTTTCTGAGGATTCCATTGATCTTAGAAGGAAGATTACCATTAAAGCTTATGATGATGAAGAAAGAGCATCCAAGGGTCTAATAATGCTACCAATCAGAGTGGGCCCTGTTATCAAAAATACCTTCTATCAAGTACTAGATCGTGATCTTGCATACATCTTGTTGGGTCATCCTTAGATTCATGAAATGCAAGTTGTCCCATCCACATATCATTAATGTCTTAAATTTCCTTATGATGGACAGGAAATCACAATACCAGCTAATAAATCAAATGTCCAAACTTGTACCAACATCAAAGCTAGTCAAAATACTTTGGTTCCTAACAATTGAGAAGCTCGAGTTAGTACTTCTCTCAAGATTGATACACAAATCAGTCAATTAACCAATAGTTTTGACAAGAAATTGAAATTTAAGGACCATGGAGTCGGGGAGTACTCTCTCTATCTTGCTAATTTACCTACATCACCGAGGTCACATGGACAACCTTCTATCACACAACATCAAATATCAATAGCATCAACATCAATGCAACCACTGACAGAGCCAAGCACAAAGTTTAATGGATAATTCATCAAAGAAAAATTCCCCATGGAAGATCCTGAAGATAGAGAAATTCTAAACTGGCTCTATAAAGATGAAGATGAAGCAATTTTTAATGTCAAATTACCAACAGATATATATGGAAAAGGATATTCAATCATGCAGAAGATGGGCTATGATAAGGGTCCTATCGGAAAAAGAAAAGGAGTAATTGAGCCTATTCACCTTCGAGGACTTGTTGCAAAAGAGAAAACTGCATTAGGCTATGATGCTAACTCAAAAGAAGGAACATCTAAACAACCACATGGTACTGTCTTCACATTACAAGAAGGTTCAGATTCAAGAGAAGCATGTTTGGCAACAATTCAGAATTACGTGGCTAATCACTCTGACAAAAACTCTGTTGAATATGAATGGGATACCATTTACAATGATGAGTTCTGGAGGGATAAAGAGGTTGATGTAATACACCAGTATGCCCCAATTCTAATCGAAGGTAAAAGTTTAGGGACCCAAACACAAGAATATGAACTACAAGGTGACTATGATTCTAGTGATACTGAGTTAGTTTTAAACGAACAAGATTATCATGAGAACAGTATCATCATTGATCCACCTCATACCTCGGATCCTACGACCAACTCCATTATGACCATAACCATTGCTGATTTCATGCAACCTGACGACCCGTTATCTTTGATCCATCCTGATCTCATTGATTGGGATTCATTTGAACCTATCGATATACCTATGTTCCCAAGTGACGAATCTATTGTCAACTTCCTTTTTGCAGATGACACAAATGATTGTTCGACCAACGATTCTTGACATGGATTCGTCGATCACGAGAGTGTCAATTCTCCTAGCTGCAAAAGTAAAAATAAATAGAAAGATCTAATGGTGAAAACCAGAATTTGGCAATATTAGATCAAGTAAAAGATAAAATAAAGAGCGTATCATATGGTGAAAACCTTTTTAAGGCACCAGACGATGGGAATATTGACACTCTCTCAGAGCACTACCATGAGCGATCACCTATTTTGATTGAGCCTACATATGCTCTCGGTCTTGAAACCTTAGATAAACCAAGGATTTTACAGTTAGCTGCATCAATGACAAAGAAAGAAATACCAGAGTTCATGGAGTTTCTAAGAGCACATCAAGTCAACTTTGCTCTGTCTTATGCGGACATGCCAGGTCTTGATCTTGATCTTATCATGCATCACTTGTCTATCAAATTAGGAGTCAAGCCTGTGAAACAAAAACTCAAAAAGATGCACCCCCATGTTGCATTATTAGTTAAGGAAGAACTGAGAAAACTCCTTGATGTGGGCTTCATAAGATCAATTGACTATGTAGAATGGATCTCTAACATTGTTCCTATATCCAAGCCAGATAAAAGCGTAAGGGTATGCATAGATTTCAGGGATATTAATAAAGCATGTCCTAAGGATGATTTCCCACTTCCACATATTGACACTATAGTTGATCTGATAGCTTGCCATGCCATGTATTCATTAATGGATGGTTTTTGTGGTTACAACCAAATCAAGATTGCATTCAAAGACCGAGGAGAAAACAACTTTCCCATGTCCGTAAGGAACTTACTTGTTGAATGTCATGCCTTCGGTCTAAGAATGCGGGGCTACTACCAAGAACCATGACTACAATCTTTCATGACACTTGATGCATACATTCATGGAAGATTATGTAAACATATTGGAAAAGTCATACACCAGAGAAGGACATTTGGAAATATTGTCTAAAATATTTGCACGATTGGAGAAATTCAAATTCTGCCTCAATCCAAGAAATGTGTTTTTGGGGTCACATCTGGAAAACTCTTAGGGTACATTGTGTCAGAAAAAGGAATTGAAGTAGATCCTACCAAGGTATAGGAAATTATGGAAATGCCTCCCCCAAGGAACATTAGTTAGTTGAGATCATTACAGGGATGACTTCAATCTATACAAAGGTTCATTGCACAACTAGCCAACAAAAGTCTAACTTTCACACATCTACTGCATAAGAATGTTCCTTTCAAGTGGGATGATAAGTGTGAGATGGCCTTTCAACAAATCAAATAGTACCTGATGAACCCACCAGTTCTAGTACCACCAAATCGGACAAACCATTGATCTTGTATATTGCATAATGAGACATCTTTGGGAGCATTGCTTTCGTATAAGAGGTTACACAAGAAAGGCGATGCAATCTATTATATTAATTCGCACATTGACAGGCCATGAACTCAACTACACTTTCATTGAAGGCTTTCCTAGCGGTGGTCTTTGCTTCACATAAATTTCAGCATTACATGTTAACTCATACAGTCAATTTGGTTTCAAAGATTGATCCACTCAATTATTTGTTAAGCAAAGAATCATTGACAGGAAGGTTAGCAAAATGGGTAATGATTTTGAGTGAGTTTGACATCCATTAAATTAATCACAAGGCAATCAAAGGACAAGTTATTGCTGATCAACTAGCTGAAGCACCACTACAAGCCAACCATCCCCTGCATATTGAATTTCTAGATCCTGATGTCTTTACTGCAGAATCCAACCAACCATGGTCCTTATATTTTGATGGTTCTTTCACTCAACATGGATTAGGGGCAGGCATACTTTTCATCACCCCCAAGGACACACCATTCCTTGATCATATAGGTTAATGTTTCCATGCACTAACAACATAGCTGAATATGAAGCATTAATTACGAGACTTAAAATAGCATTGGAATGGAGGATTCTGAAGTCACAGTGTACTATGGCGACTCACAGTTAGTCATTAATCAGATCAATGACGATTATTAGACCAAAGATGACAAGTTGTTTCCATCTAAAAAGATGGTTGATGACTTCAAGAAGTACTTTATGGATATCAAATTCACACAAATTCCAAGGCTTGATAACAAAGTAGCCGATGCCATGGCTACGATCGCATCATTGTTACAACTCCCAAAATATCAGGCTCGCTATGAATTTTTGGTGGAACAATCATTTACACCTGCCTATGACATACCTGAAAGCTAAATCATTTGTCACTTGGTAGGATCCGATTCACCTTGGTATGGCAAGATTTATGCCTACCTAAAAGATGATATCTTACCACCTGATTTATCCTGTAACCAAAAAAAAAAATTATCCGCCAATCCTCTCGCTACACTCTTATCACTGACACCCTTTATCACCGTGGTCTTGAGGTACTTTACTTCTATGTCTTGAACGTGATGAATATGACAAAGCTTTACAAGAAGTTCATGGTTGCATTTGTGGTACTCATTCGAGTGGACTAAGCTTATCCAAGAAATTGATTAGAATGGGTTACTACTGGCCTACAATGGAGAGGGAATCATTCACTTTTGTGAAAACATGCTCAAAATACCAGATTCATGGGAATCTCATTCACACTCCTGCACAAGAACTTCAACCATTTGCTTGCTTTTGGCCATTTTCTCAATGGGGTTGAATCACAGTGGGCAAGATTCATCCTTCCTCATCCAATGGGCATTAGTTCATCATCACAGCCACATAGTATTTTACCAAGTGGATTGAGGTAGTACCTCTTAATAAAGTTACCGGCAAACAAATATCATCGTTCATACTCAACTATATTATTTGTCGGTATGGCATTCCCAACTCCATTATTATAGATAATGGATGACCTTTCAAGAATCAAGATGTTGATGAACTTTGTGAGAGATTTCACATTCAACACAAATATTCAACACCTTACTATCCACAAGGGAATGGCCAAGCAGAGGCCTCAAATAAGACTATACTAAATTTTTTAAAGAAGACTGTGAATGATTCATGGAAAGATTGGCATGTTCAACTCAATCTCGCCTTATGGGCCTACAGAACTAGTATCCGCACGCCAACAAGAGCAATGCCATTTGCTCTTGTCTATGGAGCAAAGGCTATACTACCTCTAGAAGTTGAGATTCCCTCACTCAAAGTTTCACTAAAAGGTCTCACAACAGATGATGAATACAAAGTGTCCCGACTCCAAGAACTCAAACTTCTAGATGAAAAGAGACAAAGATCAGCTGACCATTTGAAAGCATACCAACAGATGATGTCTCGCAGCTATAATCACAAAGTAAATCCACGTACCTTTTAGGTGGATGATCTGGTGTTGAAAGAAAATCCATGAAATCGATAAAGTGAAGAAAAGAAAGGAAAGTTTGAAGACAAAATTGGGTAGATCCTTATGTGGTTATCGAGTCTTCGGTCCAAGAGCATACAAGTTATCCCGATGCAGGGAAAGGGACCTATTTGACAAACCTATCAATAGCATGCACCTAAAAAAATGTTATGTTTAGGTAATAAATCCACATAAAAGGTCCTGAAAAAATCCAAAACGACAGAAAAAGGTCCTAAAAATATATATATATACAAAAAAAAAAAAAAGTGAGAAAAGGTCCTAAAAAATACAAAAAATAGCAAAAAGGTCTGAGAAAAAAATACAAAATAAAATAAAAAGGTCACGAAAAATACAAAAAAAGCAGAAAAAGAATCTGAAAAAATAGTTACCCTAGTGAAAACACGGCAAGCGAGGGCATCTCAGTAGCGATGAAAAAAAAAGGGTGAAAACATGGCGACATGCAGTCTATTGACAAGAAAAATGCAATAAAAAACAAATAGTGAAAATCCGGCAAACAAACGCTATTTGTAGCTCTCCATCTATTAGTTCATGTTCTACACTTGGCTTCTCAACCATCATTTTCATGCATCTTTTTTTCATCTTAGGGCCATACCAACATCATGCTATCATCATTTGCCTAGAACGATAATGTCTTACCATGGCTTGATTATTGTATATATTCATTTCAACAAGTTGTGTCAATACTGGGGGCAAATGTTGACATACTAGGGGCAACCAACTTTCAAGTTTTACCGCAATAGCTAGACAATGATATCAAATTCAATCATGTAAACAAACAACCAAATCAAATCTTATGAACAATTATCCAATTGGTCCTCCCAAGCAGAACAGTTTTCAGCTACATACCATATCATGACTCATATCTGAATGATCTATAATTTGAATAATGATTGGAATAATAGTATTTCATTTTGAACAATGGTTGTTTTCCTTTTGATATCATCTCTCTGGAGCACAGTCGATGATGTACCGCACTAGAGTGGTGAGGAAAGAGGATGATTTTTCTTTGTCTATTGTCTTGAGGTTAACTATCCATCTATTGCCAATATGTCACGACACATGGTTTCCAAAACAATATCATTGATGGCAGTTCCACATTTGTATTAGAAGATGGTTAGTCTTTGTCTGTTCATGCAAGAAATACTCAGGTCATCTTGGTTCAATTATACATCGATGCTTGTGTTTACTTGCTATATCAAAAATCATGAAAGTTGTACTCAGGTCATCATTGGTGCTAATTTACCCTCTGATGCTTGTACATACTTCCAACATTTTTAAATGCTCTATGGTGATTCAAGAAAAATGGAAAAAAGCTCAACAAATGGTTTGTTTCATTTAATTGCATTTCATTTTAGGACATTGTACATATCTGCATACTGGATTTGCATCAAAGTTTTTGAAAGGCTAACAATAACATCAACGGCTACCATGTCTCTTTAGACTATTTGTGGAGGACATTCGAATATTTTTTTCATCATCACCTTTCATCTTCATTATCATTTCATATCATTTATCATTTATCACTTCATTATCATTTCATATCATTTACCATTATCATTATCATTTCATATCATTTACCATTATCATTTCATTATCATTATCATTTCATATCATTTACCATTATCATTTCATATCATTTATCATTATCATTTCATATCATTCCATTATCCACTATTTATCATTTCCATATATTCCATTTCATATCATTTACCATTATCATTTCATATTACCATTATCATTATCATATCATTTATCATTTCATCTCATTTATCATTTCATTATCATTTCATATCATTTACCATTATCATTTCGTTATCATTTCATACCATTTCATAGCATTTACCATTATCATTTCATATCCTTTACCATTATCATATCATTTATCATTTCATCTCATTTATCATCTCATTATCATTTTCATATTATCATTTCATACCAT
The DNA here is from genome assembly GCA_007258455.2 of Sequoia sempervirens. Taxonomy (NCBI): domain Eukaryota; kingdom Viridiplantae; phylum Streptophyta; class Pinopsida; order Cupressales; family Cupressaceae; genus Sequoia; species Sequoia sempervirens. Next base: position 10,306 of record VDFB02360549.1, read on the forward strand.
TTCATATCATTTACCATTATCATTTCGTTCTCATTTCATATTACCATTATCATTATCATATCATTTATCATTTCATCTCATTTATCATTTCCTTCCATATTTCCTTCCATTTCCATTTGTTATCCATTTCCTGTATTGTTTATCATTTCATATTATCCATTTATCATTCCATATTATCATTTCCATATTATCATTTATCATTTCATTATCATTTCATATCATTTACCATTATCATTTCATTATCATTATCATTTCATATCATTTACCATTATCATTTCATATCATTTATCATTATCATTTCATATCATTTATCATTTATCATTTCATTATCATTTCATATCATTTCGTTATCATATCATATTATCATTATCATATCATTTATCATTTATCATTTCATTATCATTTCATATCATTTCGTTATCATTTCATATTCTCATTTATCATTTCATATCATTTACCATTATCATTTCATATCCTTTACTATTTATCATCCTATCATACATGTCACATTATTATTAATCATTTCATTTCATATCATTTATCACATTATATTCATCTCATCTCGTTAATCATCCTATCATTTTCATATCCATTAAAATTCAAAACGCATATCATAAACACAACATTCATTTTCCATCATATTATCATTATTTACTTGCATTTGAAAATCCAAAAACAAACATTACATACATGCATTTTCATATCATTTTCCACACAACATTTTTCATAAAACATATCAAAAATCCCATGACATATTCACATCATAAGTCAACCACCTGAATAACATCATTAGTAAGCATCATCATACATACATAATATCAAATCATCCTACATATCACATTAGTCATCAAATCATTAAAATGCATACCACAATCCATAGCATATCGAAATAAATGCATATCACATAATCATCTCATAAATGCACATCACATCATCAAAAATCATCACCACTGCATATCATCACTCATCAAAAATGATAAAAATGTCCAATGTCCAAAGAAACTGCAAAGTCCAAAGAGAGATACATGGGATATGATCAAAAATCACATATACATGCTCCAAAAATGATATACATCACAAACTAGCTAGTCGATGCCCCTGATGGAGCTGATCTGGAAGGAGGTGGCCTGCCATTGGTACCTACGTCGGGATCTTGCTGAGCCTCGATAACCCCTAGACTCCATGTATGTGTCCGTGATCTACTCCTGGTCCTTGTGTGGGACCGTGGGAATGGCTCTCTGCACTTAGGAGGACATAAATCCTCATATCTCACACGATAGTACTCTACCTCCCTCGCCATCTCCATGCCCTTTGCAATCGCCTCCCGCAAGGATGCACTCTCTACAGTGCCCATGAGCCTCTGAGTGACGCCCTCGGCCTCTGCTGCCCTCCATCTCAAAGCATCCCTCACTGTGATCAACTAAGCTATCTATAGGTCTAGGGTAGGTTGAGATACCTATGTTGGTGTTGAAACCTGTGCCTGTACAAGCTGCGCTTGTAACTGTGCTATCAAACCCTGAGCCTGACCTAGCTGACCCTAAATAGTCTGTACCTGGGCCTGCAGAGTGGCTATCTGCACCTGCTATGATGAGGAGGACACCCTGATAACAGTTCATGGTCTACCACCAGATCTGGGCCGTCATACAATCTGAGCATTGGCTAGACTATCAAACCTCTGCCTCATTGACCTCTCTACCTCCCCTCCATCATCTCCCCCATCATCCCCCCCATCTGAGTTGTCATCATCCCTGTCACCATCCTCCTCATCTCTACCACCCTCCTCCTC
>VDFB02360550.1:0-12738 GCA_007258455.2 Sequoia sempervirens
AAAAGGCTTTAGAGCACCTCAAGAATGTGAGAAATGTGGAAGCAATAAGGCCTGTGAAGTGTTTGAAAAGGCCTCATGCAATGTAATATTTACAAGACTTAAACAAAATGGATTTGATGAGCAGTTTCAAGGAAGTCTTGGGTAAATGCTTTTGGCAAGATATGCAAAAAATAGAATTGTTGGATAGGCTTTAGAAACTTCTAAGCAAATTGACAATTTGAAGCTGAGTTCTGCAACTTGTGATAACATTCCCCCTTCCTACAGTTGTATGAACGCATAGACATAGCACAAAGGCATAAAATGTTTGGTGAAATTCCTAAAAGAAATATGTACAATGGAAATGGTTTTTTTTATTTAGATTCAAAACTCTAGAAACATTCAAAACAAATGCAATTACCAGGCATTATAAACTTTAAAAGCAACCACAACTGGTGATTTGAGATTGTAAGCTCGCATCCTCTATGCCATGCAAAGAAATAAAGTCTAGAAGCAATCGACAAAATAACATTCGAGTATATGTGTAATTCCAAGGGTTTCGAAACCCAGGTTCAATGATCAAGAACTACTTCCAAATTAATGAAAATACAAAATGTAAAAACATCGATACATCTTAATGTATAGACAATGCCACAGAGTGCTAAGTCTGCCTCAAAGAAAAGAAAAACTCGCAGAGCTATCTAAAATTAAGGATATCAAGAAATGTCGAGATTTACTCATAAACAAGCTTTTCTTAAGCATGCAATATATTAACTCAACATATCAACTTCTACCAAGCGAAAATGAAGCAATAGACGAATTAGGAAAAGGTCCCACCGAGCGTGCCAAATGTAGACGAAGGAAAATGGTTCTGAAATCTTATTAAATTAAGATTCAGATTTCCACCATCCTCAATGAAGTTACCTAAAAAACACATACATGCAAACAAACATCTAATCTAAACACACATGCATATTAATAGGGATTGACTCCATTTCCCTTCTCAACCTCGCATGAGAATGCAAGATTTTGAAGAATTGTTGATGGAGGAATGTTGTTTGCTCACTGTCGCAGCAACATAGCAGTGCTCAAATGCTCTATGATCAAATGACATGTGAGAGGTTTGATTTATAGAGGAAAATGGAATCAAATGAATGGCTATGATTGAAATCCAATTATGTGATGTGGATTGCTAGGATTAAAAAGGCAATTTTAGGGCTTATGACACACAAATTGGATGATAAGATCAAATAAATAAGATTTATTTAATTGGTGAAAGAGAAGGATAAATGGATAAGAAGAATTAGTTAAATACATATAATTTATTTAACTAATGGGAGTGATGAAAGGGGTCATGAAAAGGGACCTAGAAGAAAAGGTGTCATTAAGGTAATGTCATAAGATATGGTCAAATTTAGGTGTCTACATCAGCTTATGGAATCTATTTTGTGGGAAAATAGATAAACACCTATAAATACGTTGTTATTTTATTAATTCAAAACCTAAGAGAAAAAGTTATTGTCAAGAGCATTGAAGAGCAGATTTATCAAGCATCTACATCAGCATTCAAGATCATATCTATTGAAAGAATCGAAAGAATGAAGGTGTTGTCATTGATGTCAACTAGTCAATTGGTTATCAACTAATTGTTGTTGTCATTAGTGTCATGGATACAGTTCATTGGCTTTATATGTCGAGGATATTAAGAAAATTGCAATGAAGATATGTTGCAAGTGTTCAATGTTGCTCCAGGTTTTGCTCTGGGATTTGCTCCTATGTTTGTGTGGTTCAGATATGTTGATCATGGTTTTTGGAAGCTGCTATATCCAAATTTTTGGTTGTTAATTCATTCTAAAGTGTGAGTTATGTTCACCAATTATGAACTATGGTTTTCTGTGTTTCTCATTGAAGTCCAAGAGAAATATTTTTGGTATGGATTTCTCTTCGTTAAAGTCTTATGACTTGCAGTTCTAGAATTGATTTGTTATGATTGTATTGAATATAATTTTGGTATCTGGAAGGTTTGTGCTTAATTATTCTATGTGTTTTACACTGGTTTGGCTGACCTTATGTTTAACATTATCTTCAGAGTTGATGAAGTGTGTTGGATCTATTTGGGTCCTTATGAAGCGTGTGTTTGGGTCACCCTCATTCTAATTCCACCCTAAGATGTTTTGGTGCTGACCTAATTTGAATTTGAATTTGGATGGCCGACTTTGGATATGTTTCAAAGTTGAAGATGGTATAAATACAGGATGAGTTAGTGTTGAAATACGATACAAAAAGAGGAAAGAGAGAAGTGCTAAGAAATAGAGCAGATAGATGCGAGATTGATCCGAATTAGTGATTGTGTGTGATGCGAGTGTGGCAGATCAGTGTGAATCCTAAATGTTGGGTTTTCAGATGTAGTGAGTTGAAGGTGTACTCTATCATTCATGCATGTTTGCAAGTGGTTGAGAAAATTGTGGTGGATTCATCCATTGCATTGAGATTGTCTTCTCTCTATAACATGTCTCTTCTATCTTCTTTGTATCTTTGTGGCAGTGAGCCCTTCGGGTTGTTAGCCCTATTGGATAGTGAGTACCAATTCGGATATTGAGTCCTTGTCTTGGTAGTGAGCCTATTGTAATCGGTTTTGATATTCTCTATAGTGTGAGTTAATTGTCACCGTGGTTTTTCCCTTAGTGGGTTTTCCACGTAAATCTGGTGTTATTATGTTTATGTGATGTTTTTTCAGTTTTTGCACTAATATTTAATGTTTAATCAGTTAAGCGGTGCTAAGGATTAGTTCTGGTGAATGAATTAAAGTTTAAATTTGTGACAACTGATTCACCCCCATCTCATTTGTCTTGTTCAACAATATCATCATGTCAAGATTCATGTATGTTCATATTATGTTTTGGAGCTAACATTGTGATGTAGGTTTCAAGAATTCAAGTAAGCATTCAAGCATCAAATCAAGCAATCATTCAAGCCAATTCAAGCAAGATCCAATCCTTAGAGAGGTGTTAGACTTAATTCCTCTAAGGGAAACCATTAAAGGTTTGGTGAGTTGTGACATAGCAAGGGTCATCCATCAAATTCCTTTCATTTATCATTATTTCATTATAAAGGTTTAATTACCAAACCAGGGTATGACCAAGACAAACTCCTATTCACCCAAAAACAAACATTTTTCCCTCTCTTTGTGTGTGCAAATTTTTAGGTGAAGGATTGGAATTGGATCAAAATAGAATTTTTGCAAACTTGTTAAAGTTGTCATCAATTTTTCCAAGCCATAGAAACTCACCTATAGATTTTATTTCCAACCTTCTAACAATGGAATCTGGATAAATTAGGAGCTAGGATCTAGGATCAGAGGATTGTGAAATCATATTTTGGACCCCTATACAGAGACCCTATGTTGTCTATTTTTTCTTGTGTTATTTGTTGTTCCACATCATGTAAGGTATAATCATAAAATGATGGTATAGTTTGAGATTGTGACATTGTTTGATCATTGTATGTTGACTCAAAGTGCATATCACTAGTGGGGTTAAAGGTATGGTCTAATGTGGAATCCATTCCTTTTCTCTTTGGGATCTTGTTACAACCATAAAAGATTTGGTTTTTATTTTTTATTTTTGGATTTTGATGTTTTTGGGTTTTTTAGAATTTTTGGATTTTAAAATACTTTTGGATTTTTTAAGTTTTTGGATGAATTGAATGAGTATAAAATTAATCTATGTTTTTGGGATTTTTATTTTTGTAAAGATTTTTGCAAATGCTATGATCCTAGATTTTTTTACTTTGATTTCTAACAAAGGATACGTGACAAATTTTGAAGGATTGAGGTGATCAAATGCAATAACTAAACCTCAAGAAGGATAATTGATGATGGTTGGATAAAAGTTCAAGCTTAACTAGACTCATGAGTTAAAGGTCCTACTTGTTGATGAGATCAAAAAGTGAGTAATGAGGTTTAGAAAATTCAAAGGATGAATAATGGACTGATCAATAATCTAATTTGTTTCCTAGTTTCAAAATACTAAGATGAATTTCTAAGATGTAGAATGATGAGTTTAATCTAGGGATGTAGTTTAAGCTAGGTAAAATTGGAAAAGTGTTGAAAATGAATGACTAAAGTGGAATAAGACTTTGTTTTTGTTTTAGGTTACTATGTAAAATCATGTCTAAGTTCTGTAATTTATAAAATAAACCCTAATTTATCTATGTAAATAGATGTGATAGGGAATAAATATATGTGGTACATAATAGACATAGATGTGGTACAAAAACTAACAATTGTGTCGCAGAACTATAACAAATACATTACAAAACTCAACAATTGCATGACTAAATATAATTGCGCTATAGATTTTGATAGTTGTGGTGTTCTAAATTTTCTAGGGTTTTTTGAACATAGATGCATTGCAGAATTATGATAATTGCAATGTTTTGAATTTCTAGGGTTTTGAACACATATGTGTTGCAAAATTATGACAACTACAATTCAAAATAGAGACAGTTGTGGTTCAGAAATACAGATGCATCACATAAATTAACAAATGTGTCACACAATCTCTACAATTGTGTTGTAGAATACATTTGTGGCATAGAAGTTAACAAATGCGGTGCTCTAGTTTTTCTCCTAAAAATAGGTTTCTAAGGACTCTTACATGTTTGATTTTTTTTTGTATTTTGACTCAAGAAACTCATAAAACATAGTAGATAAAAACACCTATTACTCTGACTCTTAGTAACAAGGTTTAATGCCTTGTAGTATTGAAAAATTTACTCCTTTACATTTTCACACAATGTTTGCATCCCGTTAATTAATTTGACTTAATTAAGCTTCTAATTGCCTAAATCATGCGTTCCTAAGCCTTATTATTCCCATTTTTCAAAAGGGAAACTAGCATTAAATAAATGCTAACATTATTTTAAACACCTCGAAAATTGTGTGTCCTAGATTTAGGTCCCAAGACTTATTTTTTGAGTCCTCCTTAAATGTCGAGACTCAATTTTTAATATGTTTTTGGTGGCATTTTAATGATTCAAATTCAAGTTTCAAATGTCAACTTATGGAATCTAATTTTTGAAAAACTAGATAAACACCTTTAAATACATAGTCATTTTATCAATTCAAATCCTAAGACTTTAAGAGATCACCCCTAAGAGAAAAAATTATTATCAAGAGCATTGAAGAGCAGATTTATCAAGCATCTATAGTAGCATTCATGATCATATCATCATGCCAAGATTCATGTGTTTTCATATTATGTTTTGGAGCTAACATTATGATGTAGGTTTCAAACATTCAAGAAAGATCCAATCCTTAGAGAGATGTGTTAGACTTAAGTCCTCTAAGGGCAGCCATTAATGGTTTGGTGAGTTGTGACATAGTATTGTTCATTCATCAAATTCCTTTCATTTATCATTATTTCATTATCAAGGTTTAATTACCAAACCAGGGTTTGACCAAGGCAAACCCCTATTCACCCAAAAATAAACATTTTTCCCTCTCTTTGTGTGTGAAGATTTGTAGGTGAAGAAGGATTGAAATTGGATCAAAAGATCATTTTTGCAAAGTTTTCAAAGTTGTCATCAAAGTTGTTGAGCCACAAAAACTCACCTATATATTTATTTTTGACCTTCCGAGAGTGGAATCTAGTGAAATCAAGAGCTTAGATTTTGGATCAAAAGACTATTAAATCAGATTTTTGACTCCTGTACAGAGACCTATTCGCCCTAGGGTGAATTTGTCCTTGCAGGACACTTAGAACCCACTAATGGAGCCCGGTACATATCATTTTCCCTTCTGACAGTGGAATCTAGTGAAATCAAGAGCTTAGATTTTGGATCAAAAGACTATGAAATCAAATTTTTGACCCCTGTACAGAGACCTATTCGCCCTAGGGTGAATCTGTCCTTGCAAGAAACTTAGAACCCACTAATGGAGCCTGGTACATATCAGTTTCCCCTTCTCAGATCTACCTAAAAGTTATTGTTTTTGTTTGTGTTATTCTTAATTTTGCATTTCAAGTTCAACTTCATACAATTGAGTTCATTAGGCATTTTATTTTTATCTCCTAAAAGTGCATTTCGGTCATTTATGCCATTAGAAAATAGTAGATCCCCATCCCCATATATTTGACTCACCTCAAGGTTGAAAATCAATTCTATCCTTGGGAGATCTCCTTTACTAATGAAAATAGGAAAAGTGAGGGTGTCCTAGGTGAACTCATTTTACATTTTATCCACACACACCTACACACCTATCTTTTTTCCTTTGTTTCAGGCCCTAAGGCCTGATGGTTTCATTAGTAGAGAACAAACTCGAGACAATTAAAATTTAAGTACATACAAAAATTATTTAATCAGATAGGAGTGTAAAATTGTAGTAGGCCTACCTCACAGTTAAGTGATAAATACTCCACCAAATCACATACTTAAATAATCAAAGTAATTATTTAACACATTTCTATTCAAAATCGTATAGCTAGATGCCTAGTGGCACTGGCCCAATATGGCACAAGCTCACCTTCTTTCTCCCCTTGAGAGGCTATTGCTAGCAACTCAAAGAAATTCTATCTTGACTTAGAGAAGGACATGGTGAGTAACTTCGTACATTGACCCTTGTACACTGCACTACTACAAATCACAACTAAATGGTTCCTAGGCTTCTAAAAACAATGGTGTTTAGTAGGGGTCTATTATGAATGGTGAGCCTGTCTGTTATGCCTGATTCAAGAGGGGTTTCCTCTATACTCATCACCTCCATGTCTTGGCAAACTAAGGGTCATGGGCTTAGCTTGAAGGACGCTGGCCACACCTTGAAGTACAACTTTCACTCTCCCCCTTTACATAGATCGACAAGAAACGTGCTTGAGAGCTAGAACCTGGGGTGATGAGGCTCAGGAAAGTCTTGCTATTGAATGAAATGATTATAGTGTAATTTTGATTCCCAATATCATTCTTAGAGGTCACGAGGGGATAGCATACCCTAACACTACATCTCAAGTAAATGACAAGATTGCAAATTAGTGACATTTTCTTATTCCCAAGATCACACAAGGTACGGGGAAAGAACATATGTTCCACTAATCTACCAAAAATATAATACAATCATTCTTTTTAAATCCCAAATGAAGATTTGTTAGAAGAATGAAGAAGAAACCCTTTGATGTGTTGTCATTGATGCCAACATTATTTGTTGACAATTTTGGTGACATCTTGATCCGATAATTTGATCTAGAATTCATCATGTTATAAGATCAGCTTATGCAATTATAGTATGTTATTTAGGACTAGTAAAGGCATCCATGATCAATATTTTAGTGATTTTGGATGAACAGGCTGAAAGTTACAAGTAGTAGAAGTTTGGAATATAGTTTTTAGCTTTATACAGTGTAAATGGGCATGTGTTATCTGGTCTACATTCCTCTGGTGTTTGGATTAAGACTATAATTTTGGGAGATGGTTTATAGATGTCAACATTATATATATTCTAGATGGCACATGTTTATTTGATCAGATGGATCGTTGGTGTGTGATCAATTGGTTCATTTTGTAATTAGGTCTAATTCTTGGCCGACCTAACACATGTTATGTGTTGAAAATAATATATATGTACTGCGGATGTTAGTAAAACCTATTTTAGGTCCAAGGCAACCTAAATCAAGTATTGCATGATTGACTTGAGTGTGAAGATGTTTTTGAATCAAGTGTGGATATGATAAAGCTATTTTGACTTAAAATAAGGCTACATCTAATTAGGTCGACCTAATTGATGTATTCAGATGTAATAGGGTATATATATGCAAGACAACTTTGAGTTGCATAGGGTGTTAACAATGTAATGTGATGTGTGCGAGATCTGAAATTGTGCAAACTTGCAAATTTGTATGTGTGAGATCATAATAAGGGTAGAATTACTGTGAATGTTGAGTGACTATTGAGCAAAGCAGTATTTTGTATTCAAGAGCTTCATAGGAATTTAATTTAGCACAAGGAAGGTGCATCTTGTATCAGTTCATACTTTGGCTATGTATCCACTTTTTTTTTGTATCTAATTCTAGATGTGAGCCTTTTAAGGACAGTGAATCCTGGCAGTGAGCCCCTATAATATCTTATAACCTATTATAATATATTGTGAGCTAATCCTCACCATGGTTTTTCCCTTTTTGGTTTTTCCACATAAAAATCTTGGTGGTCATGTGTTATGTAGTCTTGAGATCTTTTTCATGTTTCCATTCATTATTAAAGTTAGATTTACTTTGTTAATTGGACTGTTTGTGATTAATTGGTTATATAAATTACTGATTCACCCCCCCTCTCAGTATTTTGGGTGTTCAACAATTGGTATCAAAGTCTAGTTTCTTTTGAAAACCTTAATAACTTGAGGAAGATCTTGGAGTTTGAACACATGGCTGATAAAAGCTTTCCTATTCCTTCGGAAGAGATTTCTGCAATTGAATATGAAGAAGATGACTGCATGTTTGAAATAAAAGAACTTAAAGCTGCTCTTGAAGATCTTGAGAGAGTTGAAAGTGAGAACAAAATTCTAAAGGAAAACCTAGGGGAAGAAAATGAATGCATCAAAAAGTAGAGAGGACAAATCAAGAAGTTCAGAGAAAGACATAGAGAAGTTAATGAATAGTTGAAGAATGCAAATGAATATATCACCGAACTGAAAGTGCAAGCGGAAGAAAAGAAGAGAATTGAGGATTGTCTAAATGGCACTATACTTCAACAAGAAGTGGTAACCCTAAGATTAGATCTGGAGAAAGTGAGAGCTCATAAGGAAAAATTCAAAACAAGTACTACAATGCTTGATGAGCTTATTGCAATTTAGAAACCTTCTAAGGATAAAGGTGGTTTGGGACTTGAAGAAGGACAAAGCTCAATGGAAAATCAGATACCTATCAAGGTTGGAAATCAAAAGTAGAATCAAGGTAATGGTAGACAGATCAAGAATCAAAGAAGCAATACTGGAAGACCTCCTATCAGACAACCAAATGCTCAAAGGCACCCATTTCTAGACAATGTTTTGCACACAAGAAATTTGGACATAGAGCTACTGAGTGTAGAAGTCAAATGATGAATAGATTCAATACTAGTAGAATGTTTCAATCTTTCAATGGATACTATTATACATGCAATGTATTTGGACATAAGGCTAACCAATGCAGATCAAGAATGAATAGAAGTCAATTTGGTCAAAAAAAATTGTATGCTACAATTGCAATAAACTTGGACACATTTCAAGATTTTACAAAAGCAAGAATGGAAGGTAGACTAATCTAAAACAGAGGGATGAACCTATGAAGAAAGTTGATCCTACTGAAGTCAAGAAGGAAATGGAGAAAATTTGGGAAAGAAAAGAGGAACCTGAGAACAAGAATGCATCAAATGCATTTGTACCTCCCTCTAGTGCAGATAATTCTCTTGAAAACTAAACTCGACCACGGGCTTAGGGGGATCAATAACAAAGACATCTAACAAACCCCTGGGAATATGAGGTGTCAAGTAGTGACATGAAGATGTATGGTGTAAAATGGTATGATTAAGCTTTTGGAAAAGATTATGGTAGAAAATATGCAAATATGAAGAATTCTAGAGCATTTTAGGGTTTACAATGTCACAATTAAGGGTTTCTCAACTTTTCAAAAACTGAATCAATAAATGTGAAATTAGCGTAGCTCGGTAAGGTATAAAGTGAAATTATAAGTCGTTTTAAATCAATTTTGCACATTTGAAAGAGATCAGAGTGAATTGAAGGAAATTCAAAGCAAATTGGTTGAAACCCTAGATCTCATTGAGCGTGAAAAAGGTATTTACAATTATCTATGCTTTGTGGGATTGAAATAGTATTAAATTTTATAAGAATTTGAGATAGAATTAAGGTTAAAATAGCTACACAAACCATAGTCAACATCATAGAGAGACCTAGACCAAAGTTTAAGAGGTTTTCATGGAAATTTTTTGATGACCTAAATGGTGCATTTTTTAATATCCCAATTAAGATCTTGCCAATTGAAGACACTAGGACCTATATACATGAAAAATTTGATGAGTATGATCACCAAGTACTTAATACTCAATGGTCTAATGAGATGACCGGAGATGACCTTTTGGTAAAACTAGAATATGTAAACCTAGTGCAAAAGAAGCTAGATATTTGGAATTGGTGCTCTAACTTTAGCAATGACTTGGATGAGAAATATGTGAGGATAGCCCTGAGCAGAATGCATGAAAAATTCATGTGGATAAATATACTCGGACTAATTTCAAAAGAAGTAATCAAGGCAGTGACAAGGTTGTGTGATATCAGACCTATACTGGTGCTAAAGTCTATAAAGAATGATATGGCTATGTAGCTAACTGGTGCCACATTTGATATAAGAGCATTATTGACTAAACCAATCACCAATCCTATTGTGAGGTATGCATCGATCATGATTGGCCAAAAGATCTACTTTACCCATAGGGAGAACTTAGTATTTGAAACTGCGATCTATGTTTCCCATGATATGGTGATAAATGGGAAGGATTATGACTTATGTGAGTTTCTCTGACAAAAAATTTTGGAGAACTTGAATCAAACTAAAAAACATAAGTACACTTTTTGTAACGCCCCGCCACGTAACCCTAGGGGATGACGCAAACACAACATAAACATAACATTTTTTTTTTTAAGTGTAATTAATAACAAGTAAAGTGAACTACACTTAACACATACATCCTCTAAGGTATGCGACAACACTTACATTTGAATCACATAACTTACAAAAGTAAACTAACCATAGCATATAAAATTAAGCTCATGATATAAAGAACATAGATCCAAAAGCATTAAACTCATCACATAAGATACAAAGTACATTAAAGAATCATTCATAGATTGTATTCATTTGATATAGCAGTTACAAAGCTCATCTCCAAAATGAGGAAGATCATACAATAATGTTACAATTACAATGATACAAGAATCCTCGAAAATAAATGACGAGTAGTACATAAACATAAGTATCCAACTTCATACACTGGGCACTATGTGTAACACCCTCCATTTTGGATGTTGGATTGACAGTGTTTTCTTTGTAATGCTTTGTTGTTTATGCCATGACTTTGAACTTGGTTACTTTTGACCATCTGTTAAGCAATGCAAACATTATATTTTAATGTGATGGTATTTTACTCTGATGTTATCTTTATTGCATGCTTTGGATTAGCTTAGCAAATAATTGATTTAAATTTATGCTTGTGATCATATCATTGATGTTAGATACAGCTTAGTGATGTTGTATTGGTGAAGGGGACAAGATTGTATCACTCACTTGCAAGCGCCCTACGATTATGAGATTTCCTCTTCACGGTGTGTTTGATCATATTATATATATATGTATGTTCGATGTACTCTTTGTTCGCATGTTGACAAGTACATGACATCGAATCCAGCCGGTTCAATGTGTTTGAGCTGCGTCCAGCGGACCAACAGAATCGGACATTGGGAGATAGTAGCCAGGTTTTCCATGTCAAGTCGCCACCCTAGTCAGTGTGTTGTCGTTGTCGCCGGGTTTAGTTTGATTTGGTCTCATTTCACCTGGGTATTTATTTAATTTCATATTTTAAAGCGTTATTAAATGGCGAAAGTGTAGTTAAAATGATGTTTAACCGTATCTAGTTGCAATGTTGAAATGTTATTTATTTATTTGATTAATTTGATTTAATTAATGAAATTAGATTTAATTTATTGTTTAACTAGGTTAATGGTGGTAAATTGGAATAAAGTAGTTGTTTCTTGGCATTATTGGATATTAAGATTTTAATTAAAATAAAAAAGTAAATATCATGTTTGATAGTTAGGAGTTAAATTTAAAATAAATAAATAAAAATGAAAATGTGTTTTATTCTCACTTTTGAAATTATAGATAAAAGTAAATTCTTTTGCAAAATTGGAATTCATTTGTTTAGTAAAGAAATTTTGAAAATACATGAGATTTGAAATAGAAAGTAGAATTGTTTTAAATTTAAAAAAAATGGAAAATATCCCCAAAATTGCAATAAATTTTGGTGGATGGGATATTTTGGGGATATTGACCCAATTTGGGGAGGAAATTGGAGAGGTTTTGCATTCTTGGAATTTGGCTGTGGGAAAACTGGGAGAGGAGTTCAAGTTTTGTGGATGCAATTTGGGAATTTGGAAAGGCTTGGATGCAATTTGGAATATGGAAAAGCTTTGGAGGATTTGGAGTTTGCACCTCATCTTTCTTCTCAAACCCTTCATTTAAGCTTCAATCATAGGTTTTCTTTATTTATTTGTGTAAGAAAATGGTATTTTCAGTTTAAATCTTGTTTGCAAATTCTTTGTTTGAAATCTTGATTAAATCTTAAGAATAAAATAGATTGCTATTGAGAAATCAAAACTTGCAATTGAAATCTTCTATTTTAACAATGGAAATTTGAAAGAAACAAAGGGAAATTAGAAAATCTTGTGAATCTAGAAAATTATTCATTTTGTTCTTTATGGAATTATATGTTGTTGTGTTTTCATTTTCTTGATAATTTTCCTAATTTGGCTTGTGAAATGAAATATATACATATATATGCTCATTTAGTATGAATATTAAATTCTTATGCTGGCTGGAAGTGTTTTCCTGTGAGAATTTTCATTCTGGGTTTTACCAGAACAGGGGAAATGATTTTTTTTTGTTGAAAATTTTAATAAAAGAATTTTTATTTTTTTTGTGTATGTGGTGGTGGGGAGGTAGGGGAGCC
>VDFB02360551.1:0-42032 GCA_007258455.2 Sequoia sempervirens
ACAAGATTTCTGGAAGCTAAAAATAGCCTGCGAGAGTTAAAAATTGAAATATTCCGAGCCAATTTTTTTTTGTCTTTTCAAATTAACAGATTTCCAATTACAACAGTGCACCCGTTAAGGTTAGATGTATAAACCAAAACGTGCAAGAAAGCAACTCTAACCAGAATGGCGCCGATGATGGCGAGCATTGGTCAGAGGGTCTTCTACCCTAAAAACAGAAAGGAACTCGACGTCAAGTATGTGCTACCCAATCCAATGCGGAGTGAGGGGCGACCATATGACGGAGTGATTACAGAAAGCAAAGCTTGAAATGAAATGCTGAAAGCTAACAACTACTCAACACCCAGAATGTGCTTGCTCACCCAGAAGGGAAAGTAGCTACCATAGGGCGGAGTTAAATTAAAGACACTAAAAAATGCTGAAAGCAAGAAGACGATTACAATTCTGATAAGCAAGAATCTAATGGCTGTCAGTACTACTGCCAGCTTACAATTTGAACTGTGAAATTCTTGCTAACAATAAAAACATGTAATAGAGTTCTACAATATTCATTGATTTAATTGCTGATAAGGGAAGATAAAGTTGAAGAACAATGATAGATCCAACCTCTTTTCCTTTTGGACCATTCCAGATGATGTCTCTGCAATACCCTTTGAGAACTTCCCACACCGTTCACGAACAACAATGCAGATTTCTTCAAACTGTGTGACAGTCCTGGTCTTTCATCATAAAACCAGCAACACAGAAATATCTTGAAAGACTCGGATCTCTTTCCAAATACCCCCAATTAATCTAACATTGAATGCAAATTACAAGGAAGAAGGAGGCGTTCAAACTAGGACAACAAAACTAGACCACAATGCAAACTTTATTTATTAGCACAGATGCCAATACAACTGAGATGGTACGGCCTTGCTGGGAAAGGCGATTTCCTTTTAAAATTCAAGATCTGCACTATAAAATCTAAAAACTTACAAACATGGGCGCCTATCCAATACGGAAAGAAAGAGTCAATACCCACAACCGAATTTTTTGTCTTTTTGGAACTACAAATGAAAGGTGGGTCCGCTGTAGCAAACTTGCAATTCTAGAATAAAGCTAAAATGCAGAAAACAGGAAGCTAAAGACTTATCATGCAGATTACAATGCAATAATTCCAAGAACTCACAACTAGACTAACAATCATCACTAGTCGTTGTCTTACAAACGAGAAGAGATGCCCAATGCTAGGAGGTCTTCATTCCTCGAAGCGATCCCAGAGCCAATCCGGCAGCATAACAATATATTTTCCAAAAGATCCCCAAAATGATGCACAAGACTCCTCTTTATAATTTTCGTTTGACTTCACGAAACCCTAAAATCAGCTTTTAGGTCAAAACCTCTCATCTCCTCAAGATGGCATACTTCTCCTTTATGGCTTAGATTTGATATTTTAAATAAATATCATGCTTGATAAATTCGCCCTTCATAACCTTGCTTTGACTTTGCAATAATTAAAATATTCTTTTAATGAGGGCGCCACCCTCAAAGACCCCCTTTTTAAAACATCTTTAAGTCATTAATCTAGGCCCATGGTCAACGTTAAAATATAATATTTAAACGTGACTTTTTAATTAAATGACTTAGCTTATCCCTCCGGAGGTGCCCTGAAGCCAATACTGAGCCAAACATCTGACCAAACTGAAGCAGGAAGTCAACCGAGCTGAACTCATCTGGAAAGCTGCCAAAAATAGAATTTACTAAAAATAGTAAATTCCAAAAGTGCTCAATGCCGAGATGAACATACGCGCTAAGCCCTCAAAACCCAAGGAATCCGCCATTGAATCCACCATCTCGGTGCCAAGACTCCTCAAACCAGGAACCCTAATTTTACTCTTCCGATTAGCCTTCGCTTCCGAAAAAGGCCAACTCACATGAACGATCAGGTTTGAGAAGGGGACATTACAAAAATAACCTTTCGAAGAATTATTTTCAGCGAAAAATCCAAGATATGGGTTTTGTCCAGAAAAGGATTCTAAGACAACCTCAGAATGTCAGATTTGCGAAAATTCAACTTCTACTTGATCGTACAAAGACTTTTCACTTGAGAAAATTAGTAACTCAAGAACGAACGTTCTAAAGTTAAAAATTCGTGAAAAATCAAACGTACAAATTTAACTCGAGGAAATTATATGAGAATGATCCAGATACTGAGACTTGTAGAATTCGCCAATTTCAGGAACATGCACAATGTATTTTGAGAGAAATCTGAGATTGAAGGATGAAAAAGATGTTTTTATGATGCCTTCTTCTTTAATGAAAATCGCCTTAGATTTCTTCAAACTACTGACAATTGTGAACTTTGATCTGCAAAAAGATATGTTAGGTAAAATCGCCTCTGGAAATTGATGTGAATTTTGCCTTTGAACTGGAAGAATTCGCCTTGTTTTGAAAAACCACGAATTTCCCCTCTTGAAATTTAACGCCTTTATGAAGAAATTCGAATTTCCTTTGAAGAAAATACGAATTTATATTGAATTTGAGGATTCGCCTTTGATTATTAAATTCGCCTTTGAATATTAAATTCGCCTTTGAATATTGAGGAATTTGCAATTGAAGAACTTGCGAATTGCTTTGAATTTATGAATTGCGAATTTCTTAAAGGTGCGCGCCTTCTCTTCTTGAAGAAATACGAATTGCTTTGAAGTTGCTTTGAAAATTGATAAACTTCAACTTCCCTTTGAAGATATGAATTTGCTTTGAAAAACACGAATTTCACTTAAGATTGAATTTGCTCTTAATGAAATCGAATTTCCTTTGAAAGCTCTGTGAATAATAATGAAGATGGCGCCATACTTAAATAAGAAGAAATTCGCACCAATTGGTAACTGCAAGAATTCAAAACCCTGACAAAAATAGAATATCTCTGATTGGTTGCCTTTCAGTTCCACTACCACTGACTGGAAGTTCAAATTAAAATAAATAATAAAATATTTATTATCATGCAATTAGCAAAGGCGCCAAAAATAGAAAATCGCCATTTTAAGTATATTTTGAACTTCAGTTGACAACTCGGATGAAGCTTTGAGATTCATCGTCGAGCTTTACCGATTTCGAAAAGTCAACTCTTGAGCTCACAAGCGTCCATTTGCTCAAGATACTTCACTTTTTACTAACTCCCTATTTTATAGCTAACAGCACTGTTACGACTGGCCAACTTCGACACTGATTTCCGGATGACCAGGTGATGCTGAGACTGATCTGAAGAATTCATCGGAAAGCCTACTGAACAAGGAAGAAATGTCTGCTAGGAGACACTACTGCAAAATCCATCGTTTAACCCCTTGAAAAATTAGGCGCCCCTGATTAAATTGCTTTACGGGTTCCAGACTTAGCCATTTTCCTAAACTGCCATCTGACACTTCAAACGGCTGTTGACGGCGAATGGTGAACTCTACTGACAGGCAACGAAGCTCAGTGCGTGATTGGAGATATTCTGCATCCAACGACTGTATGCCCGACACCTGAAAGCTGTGTTAAGGGCCTCAAAAGTAAAAGCGCCCCTGGCTCTTAGTTGCACTGGTGTCATTTTGATGAAAGTCAAACTTTCATCCAAGTACCCTACTTTGACCTCTGATATCTGGAACTGGGATGACCTGATTCAGGCACTATCTATTTAAACGGACAGCTAGAAGGGCCCACAAGAGAAGTCTCTGGAAGTGACGAAGCAAGAAAACTGCTTCTAAGACCTCAAAAACTCCAGTGCATATTTTATTTAAAATTACCGCTCCAGACTCGGCCATTTTCCGGATATCTTCACTTTGCAGCATGTCACCAAAGACCCGCACGTATGAGCGACTGCCAAATCCCGAAAGCTGACGGCTAGGCTCGTTGAATAGATAAAATGATTACGCTCAATAGCCGTGAAGACTTCGAACGCGAACGAACTCATCTGACAGGCCTAAAGGCTAGGCGCCTCTTGACTTTGGAAATACACTGAAAAATCGTTTGTTGGTCCGCCCGTGAAATTACGTGCTTGGTAGAACCTCTGCCACGACCACCTGGAACGTTGGATTGACAAGCAGAATGGAGCGTTGCGGAGCTAGGCTAGAGTATTACTGATGTTAGGAAGACTTCGTCTACAAATTTTGGCATCCGAAGGGTCCTTTAAACCAGCGCCCCTGGGCTGTACTTGCACTGGGAATCAACGGAGAAGCTCAAAAACGTGAAAACTCCATTATAAGCTGATTTTCAGATGACTGCTGCCGGAGTTCTGAAACTCGGATGACTGCGTTTGATATCTCGTTGGATAAGCAGACTAATTGTGAACAAATTGCATGTATCAACTATCAGAAATGCCAAGATTTACCCCCTCCTTAAGATGGGCGCCCTCAGGCTAGAGTTGCGCTTTTGCTTGAAAGTGACAAAATTCTCGTATCTGGAACTTTAGGGATTTCAACTTCTGACGCTGTTTGTCGGAGCTGTGGGTCTCGGAAAGCTTCGCTGGATAGCTTATCGGATAGCTAGACCAATTCTGAAGAGATTGACTGGATGCTTGAACACTTTCAGCAAGATCTTAACCTTCAAAAAGTTGGGCGCCCCTGGGCTATAGTTGCGCTTTTCTGCTTTTTCCTGAGAAATCTTCATAAATTAACCACTGAAAACTCCGTCTCGATCACTGGAATGACCGTATGCAACATGAAATGCTAGCGTGAGATGTCCCTCCATCGTGAAACGCTCCATTCTGAGTCTCTGCTTCAGGTTTTGTTCAATATAACTGACTTTGACTGACAAACTATTGACAAAAACTGCATGCTTGATATTGCCCAAAACTATATCATACATCTTTTTAGCAAAATTTAGACTCTTTTATGCAAAATGCCTTGATGAAGCAAAAAATTTGGTTTGGGTACAACAAGACTGCAAGTAGAGAAGGCGATTTGTCCAAAACAAAAAAGGACGGCCCTTTTATGATGGTACGGCCTTGCAGATCAGAACTGTACGGCTATGACAGCAGCAAACAATAAAAAGTACGACCCTTGTTTGAAGTCTCCAGATCTCAGGAATTAGGCGCCTTAAATGAAGAAACTCTTTTGGATGAATTACAAACTGAAACCCTGAATATATTTTCGACTGTGAAGCTCTATGATAACTTCTGGATGAAGATATCTCTCTGAAAGCAATAGATCAGCTAGTATTTCACAGCCTCTGAACTGCAACACTGAAGATGGCTCGTTCTCCAATGCCAAAACGAAAACTGGAACCCTTGGCTCTGTTCTCAGAAGAAGACATGATCAAAAATTCAATTTTCAACATAATGAGCACAATTCCCAATGAAAACCCTTATATCCATCAAAAGTTTGACTTTTCTCAAAAAGACATCATTTAAATAAATTCGAACTTTTCTTTTTAATTTTTCAATAGTTTCGAAAGCACTTTTAATTATAAATTATAATTAAAAGTGGCCCCTCTTCAATGTTGGTCGATCCCTTTAGAAAATCACTTAAGTTATAATATTTAATAATATTATAACTTTATAATATAAGCTCCAGATAATTAATATTTAATTTAACAATTAAAATATTAATATCTCCCTCAAAATATGTCTGATTCACGAACCGCCTGAAGCTGGTGAATAAGTGATTGATTCTGCACATGACCAAACCATACTGCTAAAAATAGCAGGGGTGCTCCACTGAATGACAAATACTGCTAAAAATAGCAAGTCAGGCAAATGATGTCTGAATGACCCCGAACGAAAGCCAACTGGTAAATTCTGACGACCGAAGCCAAGCCAAACTCCATCAAGACCCTCTATCCATCCTATCAGCCTACGAGGGTCGCATAATAGGCTAATCATAAGCTCTAAGAGATGTCAACTGGAAGGGGACATGACAGTCCGCCCCTCCTGAAATTGCTTGTCCTCAAGCAATCTCAACTCTGGATGTTGCAAAATATCCTTACTCTCCCACGTAGCATCCTCCACTGGCAAATCTCTCCATTTCACCAAATATTCCCTGATAGTCCTCCTACGCAACTGTCTCTCTCTGTACTCCAGGATAGACTCAGGTAGTAAGATCAACTTTCCCTCATCATCTAAGGGAGGTAAAACTGCTGAAGGTACCACACGGTGTCCCAACGCCTTCTTGAGATGTGACACGTGAAAAACATTGTGGACCTTACTATCCGTCGGAAGCTCTAGCTCATAAGCCACCTCTCCAACATGCCTCAGAATCCTGAAAGGACCATAATATCGTGGCTTAAGCTTCTCCGACCCACTCTTCCTAAGAGTAGACTGACGGTAGGGCTGCAGCATAAGATAAACCATGTCACCCACCTCGAAAGACCTCTCTGTCCTCTTCTGATCTGCGTACTGCTTCTGCTGATTCTGTGCCTTAGCAATATTCTCCTTGAGAGCCCTCATAGTGTCCTGACTCAAGTACCGATCTCCAAGACTCGCACTTTCATCGCCACCAAGAGCAAATCCAGAAAACTCTACGCTTCATAACCATACAATCCATGAAGGGGGCATCCGGTCATGTGAAACTTAGTATTGTAGCAATACTTGCACAAATAAACTAATTTGACCCACTTTTGCTGCCCCC
The DNA here is from genome assembly GCA_007258455.2 of Sequoia sempervirens. Taxonomy (NCBI): domain Eukaryota; kingdom Viridiplantae; phylum Streptophyta; class Pinopsida; order Cupressales; family Cupressaceae; genus Sequoia; species Sequoia sempervirens. The sequence goes on from VDFB02360551.1 coordinate 6,585, forward strand.
GCATCGTAGCGTTCCGAGGTAACCCTCCACCCACTTGTTCATTATCTCCGCCCGACCATCATCATGGTGGTAATCGTGCTCGAGTAAGCTCTATTCCACAAAGTTCAACACCTCCTCGGCGACTCGCCACAGAACCGACTATCCTCAATACCACTATGTTCCCGAGGCAACCCGTAGTCTAAACCTCACCGAAGTAAAGACCTCGCTACTCGTGTAACCGTAGGTTGTGGTAATCGAAAGAAGTGGGCATACCACCGATCCACAACTACATATATGCAATCCTCCGCCCTGGGCTTTGCGGGGCAAGCCCGTAATAAAATCCATCGACAGGTAATTCCTAATTTCCTGCCGTGAATCGAAGTGGCTTCCAATAATCTCGATATCGCGGTTCTCCGCTTTGTTCTCACACAAAACAGCACTTCCACGACATCAAGAACATCCGCCTCTTTAAGTCCTTTCCATGTAAATCTCTCCCTAATTTGTCTATACGCGAAAGTAACGTGATGCCCCGTTGTAGGTACATCGTGAAAGGCTCGCATGATAGTGTTCTTCATCTCTGATCCTGGGATCAAATAAATCCTGTTCTTGTAAATGATCAAGTCATTCACAAGCGTGTATCTGGTGTCAACCATCGATCCCTCAACAATACTGGATGCCCCAGTGTCCTTGGCATACTCTGCCACAATCAAATGCCTCCAATCCTCTGTAATGTGAACCATAGAGCTCAGATAAGGCCTGCGTGAGAGAGCGTCAGCCACTACATTCTGGGTGCCTTTGATGTAGGAGATATCAAAGTCATATGCCTGCAATTTACTCACCCACTTCTGCTGACGATCATTGAGATCTCGCTGCCCCAGGAAATGCCTCAAACTATTGTGGTCAGTTTTAATGCAAAACTTACTGCCCACGAGATACTGCCTAAATTTGGCCAAGGCATGCATTATGGCCAGCATCTCCTTATCATAAATACTGTAGAGCCTCTTTGGTCCTCTAAGTTTTCGGCTCTCATAAACAATAGGGTGCTTGTCCTGCATAAGCACCGCTCCAATGCCCTCACCAAAAGCATTGCACTGAAGCTCAAAAGGCTTCGAAAAATCTGGTAGTGCCAACACTGGACACGTAGTCATCAACTCCTTGAGCCTCACAAAACACTCCTGTGCCTCAAGAGTCCAACAGAATGCACCTTTTTTCAACAAATCTGTCATAGGTGCTGCATGACATGAATAACCATTCACAAATCTGCGGTAAAAACCACACAAGCCAAGAAATCCTCGCAGCTGTGTAAGGTTCGCCGGAGTAGGCCAATCTATAATAGCACAGATCTTCTCAGAATCCATCCGCATTCCCTCTGCATTGATGATATGACCTAAGTAGAGCAACTCAGTCATCCCCAAATCACACTTGGACTCCTTGGCATACAAGGACTCCCTCTCCAAAATACTGAGTACTGTCTCCAAGTGAGCCAAATGCTCCTGCCATGTCCTGTTGTATATCAAGATGTCATCGAAGAAGACAAGTACATATCTCCTCAACTGCGAATGGAAGACCCTGTTCATAGTAGACTGGAAAGTTGCTGGAGCATTGGTTAGCCCAAATGGCATCACCACAAACTCAAAATGTCCACAATGACAGCGAAAAGTGGTCTTCTCAATATCCTGCTCACGAACTCTGATCTAATGATATCTTGATCTCAAGTCTATCTTCATGAAATAACATGCACCATGGAGCTCGTCAATAAGCTCATCTATACGAGGTATGGGGTACCTGTTTTTGATAGTCCTCTTATTCAAGACTCTGTAATCTATGCACATGCGAAGGGTACCGTCCTTCTTCACTAGGACAACTGAAGAAGCGAATGGTGATTTACTCGGTCGAATGTGACCCATCGCAAGCAGCTCCTTGATAGTCTTCTCTATCTCATCCTTAAGCCGCTTAGGATGCCTGTACGGAGTAATCATGACGGGCTTAGCGCCCTCCTCAAGCTCTATAATGTGCTCAATGCCTCTGTCTGGAGGTCTCCCTGGTGGAATATCACTAAAAACCTTCTCATGCTTGATTCTCAACTGCTGAATGTCAGGATGATACTCAGTCTTATGCTGTCCCTCCTGTATAGGTGCCAATGTGCACTCGGCAGCCCACTCTACCATGTCATGTCGCATGAGTCTCTCCATCTGACGGAAGGAAATAGTCCTGACATTACTGTCCCGAATGGCCTTCAGGATATGTGTCTTCCCATCCACATCAAACTGAATCTCCATGTCTTTGAGACGAAGAGTGACTTCCTCAAGGGAATGAAGCCACTTCATGCCCAAGACTAAATCAATATCTCCCATGTTCACCACGTAATAATCAGCCTTGAATTCATAGTTATTCAAGTGCAAGGGGAGATCCTTAATCACACGATCACACCTGAGAGTGTAACCATCGGCCACCTTAACCCTAATGCCTTCGAACTCCTCAGTTATGAGTCCGCGTTTCTCCACAAATCTAGCATCAATAAAATTGTGGGTGGCTCCTGTATCAAGAAGGGTGATGACCCTCTATCCTGCCAAAACTCCACGAAGTCTAAATGAACCCTCCTGCTGAATGCTAGACAATCGTGCCTCCTGAATCTGGAGCTCTGACTCTGCCCCTGCCTTAGGCTCTGAAGCCTCTGACTCTGACTCCTCAGAACTCTCCTGCTGTTTGAAACTCTCATATTTCGAATCCTCGTAATAAGCCCACATCACTCGATTTGCCTTGCCCTTAGGCCGCAAAGGACAATCATGGTTGGCATCGTAGGGACCTTTGCAGTAGAAGCAAAGCTTCTTCCTGCGTAAATCATTAAGAGCCTCACGATCCCAGGGTGCTGCTGATTTTCCCTTTGAATCACTCCTAAAATCTGATTTCTCTCTGTTTTTATTGAAGCCCTTATTGTCCCTGAATGAAGAAGTGTTCCTGGAGTTGAATTTGCTGGATGGTGCTGCAAATTCCATGCTGCGTGCCTTCTTCATAGCTTCCTGTAACGAAGGGGGATCAAATGCTTTGATCCAACCTCTCAATGGTTCCAACAGTCCCTCCATGAAAAGCACAACAAGTCGCCTCTCTGAAATATTAGGAACCATAACCGACAATCGCTGGAAGTCACCTATGTAAGACTCCAAACTGCCACTCTGTCGCAACTGAGCCAAATCTCTGAAATAGGATTCTGGATTCTTCCTGTCAAATCGTTCCACCAACCTATCAACGAACTCCTGGTATGCGGTGATACGATCATGTTGTAGTGTCACCATCCCGTGATGCCACCAGTCATAAGCTGCTCCCTCAAGATGCAATGTAACATACCTAATAGCATCCTCCTCAGCCATAGGACGCAATGTGAGGAACGTATCAAGTTTACTGATCCAGGCCTGTGTTGTGACCTTGCCACTACCATCAAACATAGCTAGAGTAAGTCTGTTAGTGGCATGCTTCAGATCGCTATTATTATTATGTCTAGGCCTCCAATCCTGTCGGCCTCTGAGATGCTCTCTCCTCTGTGTGATGAATCTGTCAAAGGTAATCCTCTCTCTGACCTCAGGTGGTACTAACTCCCACTCCTCGTTCGCTGCCATAAGTGTATCAGCGAACAAATCCTCATGCTCCTCACCTGCAACAGCCTCATCGGGCTCCTGTCTCACAAATGTAGGCCTAGTTGGCCTGTCTGCTGTCCATGAAATAGTCCTAGGTGGTCTCCAGGATCCTACATCACTTTTGTTCTCGTCACAATGTGGTGACAGTCTCCTCGGCATACCTAACCTCTAGATTGCCACTGCCAACTGCTGTAGTACATCGTTGGACTGCCGTTGACCTACTCGTAAATCTCTAAGAGTGTGTAGAACCTCTGCATCGTTCTGATCCCTAGGGTTTTGAGGAATATCTGTTCTGTCAGCCATGGTACTCGGCTGCCTGTTCAAACCCTGTTGCCTGTCAATCAAGGCTCTCCTGCGAGTGTAGTATCTGTGAGGCCCAACCTCTTGTGGCTGCATAAGAGTGCTAAACCCTCAGGATGGCAAGATTTAGCTCTGATACCACTGTAGAAACCCCTGTTCTCACTGATCTCTGAAACTGTGTGTTTTTGCTTATTTTTGTGTATTTTGGTTTTTTTGAGTTTTTGCATGAACAAATGAAAGTTGCGATTTTGAAAGAAATTGATATAAAATCTCTAAAAAATACAATAAGTCCAGATCTAACATAAAAAGACTCAGAAAACCATAGCTAATGATTTTATTATTTTTCCATAGCTATTACAATGATAAATCTCTGACATGCAGACAAGATAAAACAAAATATCAGATTAAAACCTGATTTGCAGCCACCTGTGAAAAGCCATGAAATGGTACGGCCATCATAGAATCCCTCTTTCCCCTAGATGATAGAGAATGATGCCAGATGCATAGGCGCCCCCAGTTGTGAAGTCAGACTGCAAGTAGAGAAGGCGATTTGTCCAAAACAGAAAAGGACGGCCCTTTTATGATGGTACGGCCCTGCAGATCAGAACTGTACGGCTATGACAGCAGCAAACAATAAAAAGTACGGCCCTTGTTTGAAGTCTCCAGATCTCAGGAATTAGGTGCCTTAAATGAAGAAACTCTTCTGGATGAATTACAAACTGAAACCCTGAATATATTTTCGACTGTGAAGCTCTGTGATAACTTCTGGATGAAGATATCTCTCTGAAAGCAATAGATCAGCTGGTATTTCACAGCCTCTGAACTACAACACTGAAGATGGCTCGTTCTCCAATGCCAAAACGAAAACTAGAACCCTTGGCTCTGTTCTCAGAAGAAGACTTGATCAAAAATTCGATTTTCAACATAATGAGCACAATTCCCAATGAAAACCCTTATATCCATCAAAAGTTCGACTTTTCTCAAAAAGGCATCATTTAAATAGATTCGAACTTTTCTTTTTAATTTTTCAATAGTTTCAAAAGCACTTTTAATTATAAATTATAATTAAAAGTGGCCCCTCTTCAATGTTGGTCGACCCCTTCAGAAAATCACTTAAGTTATAATATTTAATAATATTATAACTTTATAATATAAGCACCAGATAATTAATATTTAATTTAACAATTAAAATATTAATATCTCCCTCAAAATATGTCCGATTCACGAACCGTCTGAAGCTGTGAATAAGTGATTGATTCTGCACATGACCAAACCATACTGCTAAAAATAGCAGGGGTGCTCCGCTGAATGACAAATACTGCTAAAAATAGCAAGTCGGGCAAATGATGTCCGAATGACCCCGAATGAAAGCCAACTGGTAAATTCTGACGACCGAAGCCAAGCCAAGCTCCATCAAGACCCTCTATCCATCCTATCAGCTTACGAGGGTCGCATAATAGGCTAATCATAAGCTCTGAGAGATGTCAACTGGAAGGGGACATGATAAGGTAGTGCTGAAAATCTAACTGAATACTGAAAAGATAAAAATAAACCTTCTATGGGCTAGGGTTTTGTGTTTATTTTAACTTTTGTGAAGTATTATTGCATTAAACAAATATAGAACTATATATACAAATCAAAACACAATAATAGCAAATATTTCTGATCTAAATTTTCTGCAAATAATAAATGAGCTGCGAGAGAAATTGAAATTAGATTAAGCTATTGGAAAACAGAGAATAGGGTTAGAAGAACGTGTCTGGACAGAATTCCAAGTCTAGAAATGGATTTTGAAACTATTTTTTCCAAACCTTGCACCGTATGTAGAATCCTAATAACACCTGTATGTGAAGAGATCCAACTTGCAAAAGTCTGAGGGGCACAACAAATTGGTTAGTACTATTGGGAAACTGCCTTAGTTATTTGGCATATTCCAACCTCCACTGTAGCACATAAAAATTAGGTGTGTGATCCCTAAGTTTGGGTGTTTTGGTGTGTGTGAGGTTTTGTAGCTACTAAATAACCCTAGGAGAATGTCTAGTGCTAGAGTAGTGTGTACCTATGCAATGGAGGAGATAAGGAGATGAAAATCTCTAGTTTACCAAGGGGGTTGATTCTATGAGGATTTTTAGATCTACAACAAGGGTTTTGTAGTGAGGGAGAATCTCTGCAACAATGTAGTGTTTATGTGGGAGACTTGAGAGAAAAGCCTCTAGTGATTGTATGAGGCCATTGGGAGTAAGCTATAGACTCAAGGATAGGGGGAAATGATGGAGATCAAAGAAAGGTTTCAGCAATGGCAGATTTGCAGATTTACAGCAATGGAGCAATGTGGGGAGATGAGGGAAATCTTAAAACTTAGTATCAACACCTTAGAGGGCGCTTTTGGAAGAGAGTGTGCAAGAGTGAGAGTGACAATGTCAAAAAGTAGTAGAGTTTTAAATTAGGGTTTCCACATGCCAAAATAGAGTATTTTAGGTCAAGGTGTCTGTTAGGGAAGAAAACCTATGCTACCAATTCTGTGATGTCCCCGCTCTAGTCAGTTCTTAGGAGCAGTTGAGTTAGCCTATAGGGAAGAAAACCTATGTTACCAATTCTGTGATGTCCCCGCTCTAGTCAGTTATCAGGAGCAGTTGAATTAGCCTATCTCTTGGACCCTTTAGGTTAACAGTATTTGGTTAGAAGGTCAATGGCTTTATTTGGTGGGTTTTGTCATTTCCGTCCTTTGAGTTCAGTGATTGGCTCACAGCAGGCCTTGGCAGTTCAGTGGTTGACAGCTTCTGTGGCATGCCAATATGTTGAGTTATGAGAGAGATTAATTTTCTAGTGAATTAAAATGTATCTCTCATAAATTATGTTGAGTTATGTTGAGTTATGAGAGAGATACACTTTAATTCACTGGAAAATTAATATCTCTCTCATAACTCAACATATTGACGTGCCGTCAGAAGCTGTCAACCACTGAATTGCCAAGGCCTGCTATGAGCCAATCACTGAACTCAAAGGACAGAAACAAAAAATCCCACCAAATAAGGCCACTGACCCTCTAACCAAATACTATTAGCCTACAAGGGTCCAAGAGATAGGCTAACTCAACTGCTCCTAAGAATTGCTCCTAAGAACTGACTAGAGCGGGGACATCATAGTCCGCCCTCCCTGAATTTGCTTGTCCGCAAGCAAACTCAAAGCTAGATGTTGTAGAATACTGTCACCCTCCCAAGTAGCATCCTCTGCCAGTAGATCTTTCCACTTCACTAGATATTCCTTGATAACCCGCCTCCGAAGATGGCGCTCTCTGGAATCCAGAATGGCCTTAGGTATTAGAATCAACTTCCCCTCATCATCCAGGGGTGGTAAGTCTATAGGAGTCACCTGTTGTCCCAACGCCTTCTTGAGGCGTGACACATGGAACACATTGTGAACCTTACTGTCCACTGGTAGATCTAACTCAGCCACTTCACCGACATGTCTGACAATCCTGAATGGTCCATAGTATCATGGCTTGAGTTTGTCGGCACCTTTCTTACGAAGGGTGGACTTCCTATAAGGCTGTAGCATCAAATACACCAAATCATCAATCTCAAAAGATCACTCCACTCTCCGCTGATCAGCATATTGTTTTTGCTGATTTTGAGCCTTCTGAATGTTCTCTCTGAGTGCTCTCATAATGTCCTGATTCTTCTGTAATAGATCCGTAGCACTAGGTACTCTGCTGTCACTCAACAACAAATCTAGAAAACTCGGAGCATCATATCCATACAACGCTCGGTAAGGTGTCATCTAAATACTCATGTGATGAATGGTATTGTAGCAATACTTACAAAGGTATAACCACTTCACCCATGCCTTCTGCTGCCCTGAATTGTAATTTCCCAAGTATCCCTCCACCCATTTGTTGACTATCTCAATCTTCCCATCTGTTTGTGGGTGGTAGTTGGTGCTCGGAGTGAGTTCTGTCCCGCAAAGTTTGAATAACTCTTGCCAAAAGTTACTCAAAAACCTGCTATCCCTGTCACTAACTATGCTCCGAGGCAAACCGTGCAACCTGAATACCTCTCGAAAAAACAAGTTTGCCACCTGTGTAGCTGTGTAAGTAGTAGTGATTGGGAAGAAATGAGCATACTTCGTCAATCTATCTACTACCATGTTGGCATAAAAACTAACACCTCTGGAGTGCAAGTTTGTACGGACAGCTATGCACACTGCGTAATGAGTGCTCTTCAAATTAGGAGGGGAAGCTCCCTTGTAGTGTTGGAATGCGTAGAAAAGAAAAGTAATCTAAGTCCTATTTTTTTGTTCTCAGCTGGAAGAGGCACAAGGTTAAGAAAACCAAGAACGTTGCAGCTAAGGATTTTTTGGTTTCGCAGATCATTAACTACAACTAAGCTAACTACTTTAAATCTATCCAGTTTCCTCAAGAAAACAGAGCATGAGGAAATGGAGCAGGAATGATTATCTAACGATAAGCCGGTACGGACTCACAACGTGAAGGCAAGGTGGCACGACTATCTGCTTGTCTGAATAGGCTTATTGGAAACAACAATATACGATAAACTAAGTACAGATTCTCAACTTGAAGGCAAAGTGGCACAACTATCAGCTCAATCTGAATAAGTTTATTATTCACACACATCATACGATAACCAAGAACAGATTCTCAACTTGAAGGCAAGGTGGCACATCTATCAACTCAATCTGAACGAGTTTATTGAACACATAACATAAAGGATAGCCAACTAGGATAATAAATTGCATAGGCGAGACATGCATACAATCTACGATCAACTAGCCACTATATCTAACTAAAGAAAGAATTCACCATCATAATGGCATGAAACCCAAGTGGCATAACAATTCATTACAATAGTAAATACTCATGAACAGATACAGAATGAGCAATATTACAGGCAAGGTAGGCACAGCATATATTTCTCTCTCGTGCAAAAGTTATGTACAAATGAGCAAAACTCTTATTTATAGACATCGAAAGGTGTAGGGAACCCTAAAATCACCTTGAGTCAACTACGCCTTGCAATGCATGCAAGATTTATTGCTAAACCCTAATAAAGGAAACTATACAGTTAACTGGAAAACTACCATCAGTTAACCGAAACATCTAATCTAAAAATGGACAATTGTGCAAGCATGCACGTCTTTATTGAAAGCAAGTTAACTGGAACACTACCATCAGTTAACGTAAAACCTAAATACAACTCCAAGTGAATAAAGCTGATCTCAGAATAGATATGTGTGAGATGAGACAATGAGTTAACTTGAAAAGATAACACCAAGTTTAACTCTTGTGTTTAATGTCTATTCTGAGAGGTGGGAGCTGAAGTCTACTGGCCGTGATCTCGAGCAAGTAACCCATCCACGAGGTTGTTGACTGCGTCACCATCTAGAGGTCCTCTTATGCCTTAACTGACAATTCACTGCTTATCAGCAACTTGAGCAATCTTGGAAATCTTTACACACTCAAACTAGCATTTCATTGACTGGTAACTTTGGCGGCTCCGTAACTGAAGTGATGGCCAATCTGTCTTCTGCAACTCGATGTCTCTGACGCTTTTCCTTAATGAAAGAGTGTTGCATGACAAAACTACGAAGTTTGACTGCGCACACTCTAGTTGTGAGAAATGCAAACGAACTTGTTACACATGCAAAATTCCAACGGTTTCAACCCTCTAAACCGGCCTTGGAAGACAATCGGCCATACGAGGCATGCAACCATATGGATTTGAGTAACTACGCTTGTCAACCCTCTGAAAGCACTTGATACAAATCGGCCTCAGCTTTTCTGATGAAATTGTGAATTAAGACCGATTTGGTCTTGAATTCAGTCTACGTGAACTGCACTCTGAAAAACTTGCCTGTTGACTGTGAACACGGCAATATTCTGACAACTTTTCTGGAAAGCTAAAAATAGCCTATCGAAGGGTAATTTTCAGCAAAAAATCTGAGATATGGGTTTTGTCCAAAAAAAAATTCTAAGACAACCCAAAACATCAGAAATGCAAAAATTTGACTTTTACTCGACCATGCAAGGAATTTTCAGTTGAGAAAATTAGAAACTCGAGAACTGATGCTCTAGAGTAAATTTTCCTAAAAAATTATGGCACATGGGTTTTCTCGAGGAAGCTATTCTGAATAGACCTAGATGATTTGTTTTGTCAAAATCTGCCAATTCTTCAAACATGCGAAAGAATTTAAGACGAGAAAATGGAAGAAATTGAGAAGAAGAAAGACGTTTTTGGATGTTTTCCTTTGCCAAAATCGCCACTCTACCTTGAAATTCGCTGATAATTCTGACTTGTACCTGCAAAGAAAGTGTTTTGATGTCTTCACCAATGATTGCTGATGAGAAATTCGCCCAACTCTGAAGGAAATTTGCCTTTGCTTTGAAGAATTACGAATTTGCTCAAGCTGTGTGAATGAAATATGACGCCATGCTTGAATTAATAGAATAAATTCGCACCTCAAAAGTGACTGCAAGACTAAAAACCCTCGACTGAAATAGAAGGCTTCTGATTGGACCCCCTTCAATTGAACTGACACTATCTTGAAGTTCGAAACTTAAATAATAATAAAATATTCATTATGCAATAGCACAAAGAGGCACCAACTTTAGAAAATCACCATTTAATGCTAAAATATGCAAAAAAAAAATATTAAATATTATTTAACATTAGTTGACAAACCAAGTAAAGCACTTGGATTCACTGGCGAACTTCACTGATTTTAAAAAGTCCTCATTTGACCTCATAGGCGTCCATTTGCTCAAGATATCACGTTTTTTATTAACTTCCTACTTTGTAGTTGACTACAAAGTTACAACTAGCCATCTTCGACACTGATTTCTAGGTGACCGGATGATACTGAGAGCCTGAGACTAAGCAAGTGTATTCATCGCGAAGCCTGCAGAGCAAGGAAGAAATGTATGCTGGGAGTCATCACTGCAAAATCCATCATTTAACACCTCAAAGAATTAGGCGCCCTTGATTAAATTTATTTTCAACTACCAGACTTGACCATTTCTCAAACTGCCATCTGACGCTTCAAACGGCTGCCGACGACGAACGGTGAACCCTATTGACTGGATAACAGGCTCATTGCATGACTAGAAGTATTTTGCATCCAACGAATATACCCAAGGCATCTGAAAGCTGTGATGGGGACCTGAAAAACAAAGGTGAACATGGGCTTCAAGCACATCGGGACTGTTTTGACAAAAGTTGAATTTTCATCCAAGTACCCTACTTTGTCCTCCGACACCGAGAGCTAGAATGCCCCAATTCGTGCACCGACTATCTCTCTGCATAGCTAGAAGCATTGAGAAGAGATGTCTCTGGAGGTGATGAAGCGAGAAAACTGCTTCTAAGACCTCAAAAATACAGGTGCGTTTTTAAAATAAAATATACACTCCATACTTGGCCATTTTCCGGATGTCTTCACTTTTCAGTATTTCCTCAAAGACCTCGCACGTACGAGCGTTTGCCAAATCTCGAAGGCTGACGGTTGGGCTCGTTGGATAGCTGGAGTAATTACGCACAAGTCCCGTGAAGACTTCGAACGTCAATAACTTCATCTGATAGGCCTAAAGGCTAGGCGCCCCTGGCCCACAGAAATACAATGAAATTTATATGCCAGTCCGCCCGTTAAATTACATGCCTGGTAGATTCTCTGCCACGATCTCTCAGAATGTCGAATTAACAGGCAAGTTGGTACATCGCGAAGCTGGACTAACGTAGCATAGATGACAGGAAGACCTCGTCTGCAAACTCTACCATCTTGAGGGTCATTTTGAAGGGCGCCCCTGAGCTATAGGGGCGCAGTTACACCATTTGAGGAAGTTCTATGATGTGAAGTCTCTCCATAAGCTCATCTTTTGACGTCGACTGCCGGAGCTCTGGAACTCAGATGATTGCATTCGATAGCTCATCGGACAAGACTAGTCGTGAAGAGATTGACTGCATCAACCATCAGGAATACCAAGATCTAACCCCCTTTAAAGAGGTGTGCCCTTAAGCTACAGGGGCGCAAAATCTGGAAAAAGACAAGCTTTTGCAATCTGGAACTTTGGAATCTTCAACTTCTGTCGCCAGTTATCGGAGTTACGAGTATCGGATAGCCTCGCTGGATAGCTCATCGAACAGGAAGACTAATTCTGAAGAAATTAACTGTATTCATGAGCATTTACCACAAAATCTAGGCCTTCAAAAAGAAGGGCGCCCTTGGGCTACAGGGGCGCAATTTTGCTTTTCCTTGAGAAATCTTCAAGAATTAACCACTGAAATCTTGATTTTAGCCACTGAAATGACCATCAAAAAGTATAATTATCGTCATGAAATGCTCCTCCATCGTGAAATGCTTCATTCTGAGTCTCTGATTCAGATTCTGATCAATGGATACTGCCTTTGACTGACAAAACATTAACAAAACTCCATGCTTGATATTGCCCAAAAACTGTATTTAACATCATTTTAGCAAGGTTTAGACTCTTTTATGCAAAATGCCTTAATGAAGCAAAAAATTTGGTTTGGGTATAACATACCACAAAAATGTTGTCTTTCCCTTGAGCTTTTGGCAAGCCCGTAAAGAAGTCCATTGACAAGCATTCCCACTTCCTCTCAGGAATAGGAAGCGGCTGAAGTAATCCTGTAGGGTATGTATGTTCTTGCTTGTTCTGCTGACAAACAAAGCATTCCCTGACATACTGAAGAACAAATGACTTGAGACCTTTCCAAGAAAATCTCTTTCGTACCTACCTGTAGGTCTTAAAGTAACCGGGATGTCCTACCATAGGTGAATCGTGAAAGGATCTCAACACCCTGTCCCTCATCTCAGAACTTGGGACTAGAAATATCCTCCCTTTGTAAATGATAAGATCATTCACAAGAGAGTATCTACTATCCTGTATTGTCCCATCCACTATGCCAGAAGCCCACGGATCCTTGGCATACTCTGCAACTATCATATGTCTCTAGTCTTCTGAAATCTCGTTCATGGAGCTCAAGTGTGGGCGGCGAGATAATGCGTCAACAACTACATTCTGTGTACCTTTGACATAGGAGATGTCAAAATCATAAGACTGAAGTTTGCTAACCCATTTTTGTTGTCTCTCATTTAGATCTCGCTGTCCTAGGAAATGTTTCAAACTGTTGTGATCAGTTTTAACACAAAATTTACTACCAACCAAATATTGCCTGAACTTGGCCATTGCATGCATGATGGCCAACATTTCCTTATCGTATATGCTGAAACTCCTCTCAGGATCTCTCAGCTTCCTGCTCTCGAAAGCTATAGGATGTTGATCCTGCATAATGACTGCACCAATACCCTCACCATTGGCATCACAGTGTAGCTCAAACGGCTTGGTGAAGTCTGACAATGCCAATACTGGACATGTAGTCATGAGAAGTTTAAACTTCTCAAAGCACGCCTGTGCTAGAGGTGTCCACACAAAGGCTCCCTTCTTGGTCAAATCTGTTAGTGGCGCAGCATGTCGTGAGAATCCACTAACGAACCGACAGTAGAAGGCGCATAATCCTACAAACTCCCTGAGCTATGTCAACGTCTCAGGTGTAGGCCAATCAATGATAGCACGAACTTTTTCTAGATCCATACTGACTCCCTTTCTGCTGATGATGTGACCTAGGTACAAAAGTTCTACCATGCCCAATGCACACTTGGACTCCTTGGCGTACAAGGACTCCCTGTCAAGTATGCTCAATACTGCATCCAAGTGGACCATGTGTTCCTCCCAAGACTTACTGTAAACCAGTATGTCGTCGAAGAACACCAAAACAAATTTCCTCAAGTGAGGATGGAAAACCCTGTTCATGGTGGACTAAAAAGTAGCTGGAGCATTGGTTAAACCGAATGGCATAACCAAGAAGTCATAATGTCCACAATGGCATCTAAATGCGGTTTTCTCAATATCCTCCTCTCGGACTCTGATCTGATGGTACCCTGTCCTCAAATCAATCTTCAAGAAATAGCAAGCTCCATGTAGCTCATCTATTAACTCGTCAATCGGGGTATGGGATACTTGTTTTTGATAGTCTTTTTGTTTAGCATCTTGTAGTCGATACACATCCCGAGTGTACCATCCTTCTTCTTCACCAAAACAACTGATGAAGCAAAGGGAGACTTGCTCGGCCTGATGTGCCCCATGGCTAAAAGTTCTTTGATGGTCTTTTCAATTTCATCTTTTAATCTCTTGGGGTGCCGGTAAGGAGTGATCATGATAGGTTTTGTGCCCTCCAATTCTATAATATGCTCAATACCTCTATCAGGAGGTCTACCTGGTGGTATAGCACTGAAAACCTTTGCATGCTTGATTCAGAGTACCTGGACATCTGGATGATAAGGAGATTCTTGCTGCTCCTTTTGTGAAGGCATTACCTTGCATTCTGCTGCCCAATCCACCATGTCATGCCGAAACAATCTTTCCATTCTTCTGAGTGAAATTTATTTTACATTGTTGTCTTGATAGCTTTGAGAACATGATTTGTGCCATCAACTTTAAATTTCATCTCCATATCTCGTAAATTAAGTGTGAACTCTCCTATCGCATGAAGCCACTTCATGCCAAGAACCACATCTGTTCCTCCCATGTTCACAACATAGAAATCTGCCTTAAACTCGAAATTGTTGAGTTTCATTGGCAGATCCGAAATCATCCTCTCACAATTGAGAGTGTACCCATCTGCAACCTTCACTCTAATGCCTTCAAACTGCTGAGTTTGAATGCCTCTTTTCTCCACCAACCGTGAATCAATAAAATTATGGGTTGCACCTGTATCCAAAAGAGATATGACTCTTTGACCAGCTAGTAACCCACGAAGTCTGAAAGTACCTTCTCTTTGCATACTGGACATATGAGCTTCCTGTAGCTCAATTTCAACCTCTTTTTTTGCCTCATTTTTTGATTTTTCATCATCTGTATCATAAATTGCAGCTTGCTGGTCTGAAAAATCAGTCATCTCTTCTCCCTCAAAGCACCACTCCATGTGCCTATTTTGGCCTTTAGGCTTGAGGGGACAGTCATAGTTGAATTCATATGGGCCCTTGCAATAAAAGCAGAGCTTCTTCCTACGTAAATCGTTAATTGTTTCACGATCTAATGGTGCTGCAAATTTTTTCTTTTGATCAGAATTTTCAAACTTCTTTGGATTAGATTTATTATCATTGTAGGAAGTGGATGGTTTTGAGCCAAACTGTTTCCGTGGTGTGGTAAGCTCCATACTGCGAGCTTTCCTCATGGCCTCCTGCAAGGTAGGTGGATCAAATGCTTTGATCCAACCTTTCATGGGCTCAAATAAACTCTCCATGAATAGTATAATCAGCCTTCTCTCTGATATGCCTATCACCATAACTGACAGTTTCTAAAACTCTCCAATATATGACTCCAAACTACCCAACTGTTTCAACTGTGCAAGATCTCTAAAGTAAAGTTCGGGATCACATTTGTCAAACCTCTACCAATCTATCTATAAACTCCTGGTAAGAAGTAATCCTGTCATGGTGAAGTGTTACCATGCCATGGTGCCACCAATCATGGGCCACGCCATCAAGGTGGAGAGCTCTGAATCTAATAGCATCCTCCTCTGTCATAGGACTCAATGTAAGGAAGGTGTCTAATTTACTCACCCAGGCATGTGTTGTGACTCTGCCACTGCCATCAAAATTAGTTAAGATAATTTTGTTGGTAGCTTGCCTTAGATCATTATTCCATTGTTTAGGCCTCCTGTCAAACCTGTTTCTGGTATGTTCTCTCTTCTGGCTCATGAATCGATCAAAGTTAAGGTGATCCTTAACTCTTGGAGGCAATGCATCCCATTCATCATGCATAGTCATGATGTTATCTGCAAAGTTCACATCACCACCCTCTTCAGCCTCTTCCTCTTCATTAGTATCATTTCTAGTGAATGTAGGGTGTGTGGGTCTTTCATAAGTGCGTGCTGGAGCAATATTCCTGTGAGCTTCTCCATGAATACTTCCCTCCTGATCTTGATCCTAATTCTTCCTTCTCTGAACTGTCAAGTTCTGAACATTTGTACTAAGCTGTTGGAGGATGTTCACCACTTGTTCTTGGCCTGCCACCATCCCTCTCAGTACATCTTTGGCCTCTCTTTCTTCGTCATCAAGACGATTCCTAGAAAGACCTTCCTCATCCCTGTTAGCCATATTATCAAAGCCAAAATCTTCCTCTTGTTTGTCAAACAGAAACGCTGGAAATGGTTCAAAAGTACTTCTCTGATATCCAGGACCCCTGCGTGAGTAGTACCTGTCAAACCTGTTCTGATGTGACTGTATAGAAACTGCTAACCCTCCAGGCTGGCAAGATCAGAGCTCTGATACCACTGTGATGAGCCCAGCTGGCTCCAACCAAACCCCTGTAGTATTTTGATTATCTTCTTGTGTTTTTTAAGTTTTTTATAGAAGATTTATAGACAGAAGAGAAAGGGCGTACATGTAAATGCTTATAAAACAACAAAAGTGAGCTAATATTGATAAAATGTAAATGCAGGAAGTATTAAACAATCACAACAAAGAGATTTCATATGATAGTCATACCCGATAGTCTCCAAATTATTTATATAAGAAAATATCCAAGCTTGCCAGCCAAAAATGGTGAAAACTGACAAAATGGAACGCCTAGCCTACAGATCTGACTTCTCCCTAACAAAAACTGGACACAAACAACTAAGAAGGGTAGATGCCAAGAATGGAACTCTATCAGAAGCCAAAAAGAAGGCGTTTTTGCAAGCTACTTCACACACCTAACCTCCAGAAGACACATTTTCCAAGGCAAATGGTACGGCCCAAGAAAGAAGTTGAAGAGAAAACGCTGGAAGCTACAAAATGGCTGAAGAAGACGTCTCTGGTGTAGAAACCCTCTTCCTTATTGTAAACTGGTAAAACTCAACATAAAACTCTGATTAAAGCATGGATGAACTCCTAAATGGAGCCACCTCAGTAGTAATCATTCAACTGATCTTTCACAGTCTCACAATCACAGATCTGTGAAGAATTGTCGCTCTCCAAAGATGATAATCTTCTGAAAACCCTTGTCTCAGAAAACCAAGCTCAGCAAAAGCCAAAGAGAAATGTCAAATAATCAATCATAGGGTTCAAATTTCCTTTGCTTTGCCTTATAAGGCCAAAAGGCATGCATTCCCAAAAGTGATGCCACTTTTCATTTAAAATACATTTAAAATGTATTTTACACATTCTCAATAGTCAACATTTAATAAGTGGGTGCATTTAATAGAAAACTCTAGCCAGTCAGTTTGGGGAGGGCAGACTGTGATGTCCCGGCTCTAGTCAGTTCTCAGGAGCAGTTGAGTTAGCCTATCTCTTGGACCCTTGTAGGCTAACAATATTTGGTTAGAGGGTCAATGGCCTTATTTGGTGGGTTTTGTCATTTCCGTCCTTTGAGTTCAGTGATTGGCTCATAGCAGGCTTTGGCAGTTCAGTGGTTGACAGCTTCTGACAGCACGTCAATATGTTTTTGATTAAGGAACAAACAGGTTTTGAAGGGACCCAAAACCCTGTACAAACAGATTTTGAAAGGATCTGGAACCCTCAACCAGAAGGTTGTCTAAAAATAAATACAAGAAAGCATAGACAACCAAGGATCAAAAGGCAACCAAGGCCAAAGAACCACAACCGACTACAAAGCCACAGGAGCCAGCAACCAGCCAAGAACGAACCCCCAAACAAGAACCATCAAGATTAACATTTAGAATTACTCTTGTGGGAGCGGAGAGTCATGTCAAAAGGAGGCTTAGAGGACTTCTCTTTCTTTCCCTTTACAGTGATCCAATCCTCTTCCACTTGCGCTGCCTTGTCAAGCCAAGCCAGTGCACCATCATCCTGAAGAAGGCCTGCAGCCACTATCTTAGAGATTTGAGCCATGTTCCTTCCTACAGGCGTGGCCATATCAGGTGAGCCACCCGAAATGATGGCCGAAGCACCAATACCAGAAGCGGCTGCCACAGGCCTATTCTCATTCTCTTTAGGGGTTTCAACAATGTAGTCTTGCATAGAAACAACCCCTCCAAAAGAGACATCCGGAGAGGATACCCTTAAGGCCCTGTGAATCCAAAGCAGCAACCTCAGAAAAAATCCTAGGTTGCTCAACTTTCTTCTCAACCGTATAATGCTACTGAGAAGCACCATTCCACCAAGTAGTCTTCATGACTGTTTTCTCAAAACCACATTGTACAGCAACATGACCTATTTTGAAACATCTTCTACAATGGAAGGGAATCCCCTCATAGTCCAAAGATTGGACCCAAGACCCCTTAGAAGATTTAAGAACAATCTGAACAGGAAGTCCTTTTGAAACATCCATTTCGACCAGTATGCGGGCAAAGGTGGAATGAAGAATATCAGAGGATTCTTCATCCACCAACAAAAAGTCACCAAGAGCATCACCCACTTCCTCCAGAAGAGAATCAACCCATAAGTGGAGAGGAAGATTAGGTAGCCGAACCCAAATCGGGATCTTATTGAAAGTTTTAGAAGCAAGGTTGAAATCAGAATGCCAGGGCTTAAGCATCAGCAAATGTTTGTCCTCCCAGCTAAAAAAATTGTCACATAAGATTATATTTCTATCCTGAGCATTATCAAACTTGGCAACAAAAAACCCCTTGGCCATGGGGAAAATATGAACTTTACCAGAAATTAGAGGCTCCCATTCTTGAGAGATCCAGGAATGCAGCTAAGGGAGGCTAGGCCAAAAACCCCTAAACCGACAGATCCCACGAACAGAGAGCTCAGAGACATTCTCTTCAATTTCTTCAACCGTTGCTGCCTTTAGATCAACCGAGATGGCCGAAGCAACAGGGATAAAATCATCGAACGACAGTCTCCCATGCTCTAGTTTTGGGGCCGTCGCCCGCACAGCAAAGCCTCTGCCCTTTCCACGCAAAACGCCAGCCCCCACAGCACCCGTCGCAGCCTTCTTGCCGTGGAAGTCACCTCCCTCGCCAAAACCAGAGGCACGGGCCGTAGTTGTTTCATCCTTCGCCGAATTCGTCCCAGCGTTCGCCGTGTTTGCCAATATGTTGAGTTATGAGAGATTAATTTTCCAGTGAATTAAAGTGTATTTAATTTATTTGATGGAATATTATAAAGTCAACTTGATTTTATAATAAATTGAATCACGGAAAAATGTGCCCACTTATTAAATGTTGACTATTGAGAATGTGTAAAATACATTTTAAATGAAAAGTGGCGTCACTTTTGGGAATGCGTGCCTTTTGGCCTTATAAGGCAAAGCAAAGGAAATTCAAACCCTATGATTGATTATTTGACATTTCTCTTTGGCTTTTGCTGAGCTTCGTTTTCTGAGACAAGGGTTTTCAGGAGATTATCATCTTTGGAGAGCGACAATTCTTCACAGATCTGTGATTGTGAGACTGTGAAAGATCAATTGAATGATTACTACTGAGGGGGCTCCATTCAAGAGTTCATCCATGCTTTAATCAGAGTTTTCTGTTGAGTTTTACCAGTTTACAATAAGGAAGAGGGTTTCTACACCAGAGACGTCTTCTTCAACCATTCTGTAGCTTCTAGTGTTTTCTCTTCAACTTCTTTCTTGGGTCGTACCATTTGCCTTGGAAAATGTGTCTTCTGGAGGTTAGGCGTGTGAAGTAGCTTGCAAAAACGCCTTCTTTTTGGCTTTTGATAGAGTTCCATTCTTGGCATCTACCCTTCTCAACTGTTTGTATCTAGTTTCTGTTGGGGAGAAGTTAGATCTGTAGGCCAGGCGTTCCATTTTGTCAGTTTTCACCATTTTTGGCTGGCAAGCTTGGATATTTTCTTATATAAATAATCTGGAGACTATCGGGTATGACTATCATATGAAATCTCTTTGTTGTGATTGTTTAATACTTCCTACATTTACATTTTATCTATGTTAGCTCACTTTTGTGTTTTATAAGCATTTACATGTTGTACGCCCCTTCTCTTCTGTCTAGAAATCTTCTCTAAAAAACTTAAAAAACACAAGAAGATAATCAAAATACTACAGGGGTTTGGTTGGAGCTAGCTGGGCTCATCACAAATTCGTCCCTTGTAATGCACACATCTATGTTTGATTCATACCTGGTCTAGATTTGGGGTTGATTTGCTAGGGGATTCTATCAAGTTGCATGCAAATAATTGGGGGTTTGTCCTAGATGAACCTGTGAAGAACCCAATAGTAACCTAGAATGAACACACATAAAAGTTTTTTTTCAATTTTAATCATTTTTCTAACCCTAAAACTATTCTCTCATCGCACTTGAGATTAATGGAAGATTGCATTCCTTGGGCCAAAGAAAAATGGACAACTTGGTAAAGGAGTGTAAAGGTTGGTTCCATTGTTAATAACTGTGCCACCACTTCCATTTGCTCTCACATTAAAAGTTCCATTGAGAATATTTAGGGATCTTCCTCCCACCATGATTATAGTGATAGGGATGTAATAGAAGAGCAGCAATAATGCATTCTAAATGAGGCACATGGTTTGCACATGGCCTACATGGGAAATCCCAGTAGAGGGCAGTCGCAACTCTACTTGCATCTCTACTATTGACCTACACCAATAGAATAGCTATGTATTATTCATTGAACCATATTTATCCATGTTTTATTCATTATGCTATATGTTTCATCTTTCAACTTTCTAGCAATAATTTTAATAAATAGTATACTTAATTTTTAATAATTTTAATTTTAATACTTATAGTTTAATACAATATTTTAAAATCTAATATAATATTTAAATATAATAATATACTTATGATATTGATTTCTTTATTTAGGCTAAGTTGTGTGTATGTTTTTTATATTTTTTATAAACGAACCCAAAACAAAGTTAACTCCATTATTTTTTTCAAATCCACGTACCAAATTGAAAACTTAAACCTGAACCAGTTACTTAGAAGAAAATCAGGTAGTTCTTTATGTTTTTGAAGGAGGCAAACTCAAATTTTGAACTAGAAACTAATGCCCATGTTGCTGAACATTAGGAACCAAGACCTAAGTTGTCAAGGATAGGTTGGCAACAACTGGAAATGACTGGCTTGGCCTGTATTGCAAACAGATATAGGTTATTAGGCTTGAAAATGGTCAAAATTAGCCCTAAATATGACTAGGGAATGGACACCAAAATAAGTGCAAAAACATAAGATAAAAAGTGCAAAGTAGGTGATTTTTACCTTACAAATACATTACCAAGATGCAAGTGAAAGAATATGATATGATATTTTATTTAACAAATGCTATGAATTTTTTTTAAGTTTCAAATTGGTTATAAGAAGTCTAGTTGGATTTTACCATTTGATATTTCTTGTTCATTGTACAATGTCAATGAACCCAGGCTGTTGAAATCCTACTTTCCACTCTGATATTTCTCATATCTGATCTTGAGGAAAGCATGTGCATCAATTAGGCATCAATCTTTTGAATTATTTGTTCTTGGTCAATAAAGGAAAATTGAAGCAAACCTAGTTTCAGGTTTATGATAGGAAGAAAGAAACAAAAAAATTATATCAATATCAACAGATAATAACCAATGTAGGTCAATAGGGCTCAGAAAGCACAATCATGTCTAAGGGAGAAGTACTAGGGTTAAAAAATCCTATGTAATGGAAAGGCATGGAGCATCAAGCAAACACAGTGTATCATAGTCTAGAAAAATCTAGTGGAAGTGAGCCCTTGCATACTTTCATGCCAAACATGTGGTATGCATCATTCTAAATGAAATTCAATTTCACCTTGAAAAAAACCACCTGCTCTGCATTTATGATTTCTGTATATGCATCTTATTTATCAGTTACACATTGATTATTGTATTTTAGAATTGTGTCAGATACAAAACTTAGAAACAAATAACAGATACGTGCCCTGAAGCTGAAACTCAGAACTAAAATGTCAATGTTATATGTTTTGCAGTGAAAACATTTTTTGAATTTTCCTGCCATGTGTAGGTGCATTGGCTAAATCTGATTTACTCCCTAGCTTGATCATGAGATAGAATCACTAATACAGTATTTGATTTTAATAAATAAGGTAAATGGAAAGAATTCCCTTGTGGGATTCCACAAGGGGTTTCATAGGATAAGTTAGCATCTGGCTTGGCTGTGATTGATAGAACAGTTTTTATCTTTTATATTTGTTGCAATCTTTTCTTCACCTTTCAAAAATTTGGCAGAACAAAATTCAGGGACTGCTTTCACCTTTTATTGACCTTTTCATTACATTTCATAATAACAACTTCATTACCAGAATAGACTAAAGAACATAACTGATCAAGATGAGTCATATCAATAAATGTGATAGGCACACACTACAATGCACCACATGTTATTGATTTACTACCTTCTTTGGCCCCAAAACAAGCCTTACAAAAGATGGTCAAGATATGATGCCTTTTCCTTGCTTGAGCTAGAATGCCTCCAGGATCGTCAATTTTGAGCTTCTTATCTCATGATATCCACGTGGAGTAAGCAACTTTTTTAAGTACCTCAAAAAGCCCAGGGTTTGTATTTGCAGAGAAAACTTAACTGGACAAGAAGCCAAATTTTCTTGAATCTTATGAGCTAAGTTATCTTTCTTTCCACAATGAACATTGCTCTTATGTAGCCCTTTTGCAATAACATCTGAATCCACATCGAACTCGTGAACACCTTTTACAGTGAATCTCAAGGTTTAAGGCTATTTTGAAAGCATATTTTGCCAGAGGAAAAAGGAAATGGATGTCTGACAAGTCATCGGGCATGTTCTTGAGAAACGCTATCTCCAACAAATCGACTTCCATGCCAAACAGGAGCAAGTGGAAAGATCTGTACTTCAAAGTTCAAATTACTATGTAGACTCTAATCATGAGGGTATCTTTTAAACAGTATAAGAACTTGACATGTAGCCGTTTTGATATGAATATGGATGTTACTCACATTACACCTGAGCTTAGACATAACTCACGGAGTGAAATTAAGAAAGCATTGTCACAACTGTAAAGTTATTTAACATGTTAGGTTGCAAAATTAAATTGAGTTTTGTGTTTTATAGGGACACAATTGCCATCCAATATCAATGAATTATTGTGTCCTTGGAATTATGATCTGATGGGTACGTTTACAGTCTGGTATAAACCGACAACTTGGGTATCTTAATAACTGTGGACCAGTGTTTGTGCCCTGAGCTTCACTAACTCAAATTCAAATGCCGAAGAATGCAATTCAACATTGTTGCAAGTTCCCATTCCTTTGCTTCCCAACAAATGTTATAAACTCAACAAACAGCCACCCAAAAAATTGAGGGCAACCATCAAAACAACCATTCTATACCAACTTTTGCATTGCAACACAAACAAACGTGCAATACCATGAAAATAATTTCATAAAATTGAAGTTTCCTAGTTCAGCCAAAACGATTGTGGGATCCAGATGCACACAATTGACTTAATCAATAATTAGAATCAAACCCGCCTAAACTCTAAATCTAGCTCCAGACAAATATAACGATATTTTTTAAAAGATAATTTCCAAATAAATGTTATACCAGAGATCTGATTGCAATACATCCCGATTCCCAAAACAACAAATTGTTAAAAAACTAAATAAACACTCTCTTTCACAAGTTTACCAAATTGTAAAGCAGAAAATTAGCTGAAATGTGTGTATTCGAAGAGCTGAAAAAAATCGTCACCTCTGTCTGGTAATGACCCGCTGCTAAGAAGAATTTGTTGGGTGGCTATGTTGCTATATGAAATCATGCATAATTTAGAATGGCAATTGTATTAAACGAGGTTTGCACGACTGTAAGTGGTCTTCTGTTTTAGTGAAAGAGAAAGGTGGTGGTTGTCCACTATCACCGCCTGCATGAATGAGAATGAAGATAAAAATGATTAATCATCAGTAGAAGAATAAAACAAACACGCTTCTTCCGTTTCAATAAAATGAAATGAGCGATTGAAAAGATTGTTCTCCTACCTCAACATCCACACATCATTGCATTGCCCCGGATTCTTAGATTTTGTTAAAACTATCATTTCATGTCTTTCGCCTCTCCATTTTCCTGCCTGTAGCAGTTTAATATATTTCATTTGTTAACTCGTAATATATTTTTTTACATATAAAAGATTATCATGAAAGATTTTCGGGGACATCTAAATGATTATCAAATTTAAGTTGAAGAATTTTCATGAACAAATTTAGTTATGACAATCTATTATTTTATTTCATTGTAAGAATACATGAAGAACTATTAATATTAGTATAGATATCTTAAATAATTCTATCTAGAAGATGTCAAAGAGATATCAATCTTGAGGTGCCTGCTTTTTAGACATTATTTAGTTGAAGAATTATATTTTTGTTCCATCTACTAATTGTCTTTGTTTTTATCCACTTATCAATCTTTTCACTATGATTAGACATCATTAACAAACATTTTTATTATTAAAATATTAATATTTTGATATATAATTTATTTGCAAATCTTAAAGTGAAAAAACAATAATCATTTTGGTATTTCTAATGAAAACATAAAATAAAATATCACATGTAAAATCATTTAATTAAAATGTTTGTTAATACCCTATTTTGTTATGATGGGTATTGTTGGTTGTATGGGTATGTCGGTTGGATAATTACCCACAAAAATATTATAGCTATGTATATTTGGGTGAGTTGGGGTTGTGGAAATTTTTTGGGCTGTTTTGATCAAGATCAAGAAGTGAGTGTAAAGAGTGTATCTAAGTTGAGCTACAAAGTACAACCTAAGATTGGTGCGTAGGCACATGTTGCATTTTTACACAAGTACATCCTAGAGTGCAACATGACTTGGTAAATCTTGGGTCAAATTAACAAGAGAATAGAAAAACTCATTCAACGAATACACACACACACACATATATATATATATATATATATATATCAACTCAAAAAAAAAATTAATTTGATATTATTATGATGTTTTAATTAATAAATAAATATTTATTTTATTTACTTAATAATTTTTTTCACTTTTTAGGTATATGTCTACCCAATATAATAATAAAAAAATCTTATATTATTTTTTAGTCTCTATTTTCTTGGGGAGGATGGGTTGTAGGGTTGTGTTGAATAGTTTTATAACAATCATAAAATTTTGTATTTTAAATTTTAATATTTATTCAAATTACTACATGTCCACATGCACATCAATAGATTAATAGATGATTAAAAGAGGTAGACAATTAATTTATTTACTTAATAGTTTTTTTTTGTTAATATATTTAGTTTATGTGCACTATAAAAAACATGGGAACATTCCCATCACTCAAAATAACAATAACTTTCTATGCTTAACCAACTAATCATGATACAAATTATTGAAAATTTATTTTTTATACCTTAGAGCATCAAGCATAAATAATATAAAGTATATTATATTTCATTACTCTTTATTTATTGTTCTATAATCTAACCAACAAACCAAAAAAGATCTTCGAGCAACATGTATCCCAAAAACTATTACACATATGTAGAAGAGAGGGAAAATTACTTTGGCCCTCCCTTCTCCTATGTATTTTAGAAAAAAAACTATTAAGCTTGAAAAATGGGGTGGAAGGACAAATTATGTAAGACCCCCTGAAGCCCTAAGGCCACACTTACAATTTTTACATTTTTCCCCTCACAAGAGGGTAGATTTCTACCAATTCATCCTCTAAGTCATCATCACAACCATTGGATAAGTTATTCTTTACCTCAAGAAAAATATTTACTTGCAAGCTATTGGTACTACACGATGAAGCCTCTAAATATTCTTTGTTAATCCATGAGAATATTGTAGATGATAGTTATAGAAAACATCTACCTAGTTCACCACCCTATCTATATCATGATGCAACAAATATGTCCATGTTCCCATAAATAGCATTAATGCACAATCGAGGGATTGTGTTGCATAAAAAACATTCCTTCTTCCAACCCAACTAGCTAGGATCTAAGAGGGGTTTTTCCATTGTTCTTGAATACCTACATAGCGTCCCATCCATGCTTTTAGCCAATTCTCAAATATACAAAACCCAAAAATACAATTCATGATTCAAAATCTCCTTCTCAAGATATGCAATGAAATGCTCAATCATATCCTCTCCTCCAATTCTCTCCTTATGCCATCTTCCTCCAACTAATGTATTACCCTACCCCTCTTGGCCTCTTCCCTTACCCTTCCCCAAGTTTGAAGAAGTCATTATGCCCATAAGAAAGAGTTTAGAATACAACACTCCATGAATACACACACTATCCTAAAATTCCCACAACCTACAAAATTCTCAATCTATCATCCATGCCATTATTAAACTTACACGTGTGAAATGATTATTTTGATTGCCACCTCATTTAGTAATATGTAGCCCAAATTACAATCAATTTCAATCAAATCTTATCATTATATAAACTATACTTGTTCTCTTTCCAAAGCCACCTTGTCTATTATTAAAACTTAACTTGTCATTTGTATCGTCCCAAGCCCCTTAATAAGAGATACTTAATAGCTATTTTATTTTATCTCCATTATTTACTTTATTTTTTATTGAAAAACTATTTTATTTTTTATAATTTTCAAAAAATTAAATAAAAGCAAATTATTTACTGCACATCTCTTTTTAAAGGAAAGTTTTATTTATTCACAAAAATAGTTAGAAAAAGATATAAAAGATGATTGACAATAGAAATAGAAACACAACTAATGGGGGGGAAACAAACCTTGGAGTGTTTAGAGGCCATCAAGGGTGTTAATTCCTTAGATTTGAAAATGTCTTATAGAAGATAAAGAGAGGCATAACTGTATTCTTTCATTTTCTTTTATATGGACAATGAAATTTAATTTTCTATGAATATACTACCAATTGATTTGATCAAGGATCTTAAATAATATTTAAAACCTAATTGAGCAAAAGATGAATTTGGACAAATCTAACCACTTGTTAGTTGAAAATATTTGGATTATTAACTTAGAAATCCCATAAATGGTAAGTTTCTTGAGCTTATATTTGGTTGTAAGAAGATGATTGAATTTATGACCCATAAGTTAACAACATTATTAAAGGTTTACCCAAGATTTATGTTGAAATATAATATTTTGAGCTAATGCCCAAGTTACAACACATTGACAAAAGTAGCAATGTCAAAATTGATTTTAAAAGTACCTCAAAATATTATTTAAATGAAAACAAAGCATTTGAATAGTTTTACTAATTGTTTTATTTAGTAATGTATATTTTTTTTTTAATTGTTGGTGCTTTGTAGCTTGGGCTTAAACAACACAAGCTAATGTTTGACTTTCTTACATAATTTGTGGTCCCTTCTTTTATTTTGTTCCCCAATCTCCTTTTTGTTGTACTTCACTCCTCTATAGTGATTGCCACTACCATAATTAAGTTTATTTATAGTTTCTAGCACTCCATGTGAACTCACATCATGCTCCCTTGCCACTTTAAGATTGTGAAGATATTATATCTTATCTCATTTTCATCACCTATATCATTTCTCAAACTTTAATATCATTTAAACTATAAAAAATATGTTATATATTAAATAATCATTTATTATTTAAATTATATTTAATATATTTAAACTATTGTTTAATAATTATTAAATAATACTAATTAATAATTTATATTATGTATATGATATTTAATATCATTTAAATAATAATATATTATATTAATATTGAATATAGTCTAAGTAATATTAATTATCAATATATATAACTTTTCTTATATAATATAATGATATATAATATATATTATTATTTTTATTAAGGTGAGCAAGGATTTTGAAAGGGCCAAGACCCTTGTTCAAAAAGACCATTAAAAAAGTGGGAAACTAAGGTCCCAACCTTTTACAAAGTTATCATAAGGCAAGGAAAAATAGGCCCAAGCTGGCTAGATACAATAGAGAAACAACACAACCAAAAGAGAGGAACAACAATAGCCAAGCTACTAAAAACAACAACAATTAGACAATAGTAGGCCTAGAGTGGGTTGGCCTTTCACCCAACACTCGTACATGAATTTGGGGAAGTGATATAGGGAGATATTTATTCCTCCTTACAATAGTGTAAGAGACATTAGCATCCATATTCTCAAAGCGAGGGGATGTAGGGGGGATTCCCCACAAAGAGCACGTCAGCATGTGGGGAGAGAACCATAGAATGACAAGGTGAAGGGTGACAATCCACCACATGAGTAGTCTGGAGTTGGTTTGAAACCAAGGGCGGATTGGGTTGTGAGGCCAAGGCATTTATATTATATAATATTATATTAAATTATATTATCTTACATAATATGTATTTATATGTATGTATTATATTATCTCTATCAATGTTAAAGAATAAATTTTTAACATGAAAAATTATAGAAATACAAGTCATTGAATCTTAAAAACAACAAATCTTGTAGCTATTAAGTGTGCAAGATTATCTTCATTATTTAATAACATTGGTAACTTTTTAATCTATAAAATTTAAAAGAATCTTATGTTAACTTTTTCGTATGAATAGATTACATAAGCCAAGTAATCATGTTAAATAATAAATAATAATGGACATGTAGACATCAAGTATGAACTAATATGATGGTTTCAAGTCTATAATCTTACATACAAAAATCATTAGTTTAAGACTATATGATTATTCATAAATAAATTAGAATTGTATGATCAGATTAAAAGCATATGGCACATAATTTATATTTTATATAATTATAATTTATATCTATAGTTCTTTGTATGTGCCATAATTTTCCTAAATTAAATTATATTGTGTCTTTTATGGTTGTCTATATGGGTATGCTTGGAAGTAAATATTTGTTTTGGGACTCATTCATTTGCTACTTGGATGATAAAAAGTTTTATCATGGAATTTATATCCATTTGTGTCTATATGTGATGCACTAGAATATGGTTGTGTAAATAATGAATGGATAATGATTAAACATATCATCTCCACAAATTCCTTTATCTAATTAACCAAAATGTTATCATAAACTACATAGAAGATAGTTTTGTTATTCATCAACCTCGACATATGAAGAAACATGGACAAAGATACATAATTATTGGTTCAATTGGATAACACAATTAACTTTTTCTAGTTATACTAAAAATTTCAAGCATGCTGACCAAGATAGCTCATATTATGTTGAATAAACTATCAAATGACAAATTATAAAGAAATTAAGATAGTGTAAAAAAATAAAAAATACGAGGGTTTGGAAACATTTTTAAGGTTTTAAATGTCAAGAATTAATTCCAGCGAATTTCTTTTGTTCACATGCTTCTTTTTTTTTAAATGCAAAAAGCATTGTACAATAATGATTGCACTACAAAGGAAATATTATTTTCAATCTATTTTAAAAAATGTAAGCTTTAACATTGCATACAATTGAAAATATTAAACAAGTTTATTCAATGCTCTACTCTTGATTTGTAGAAGTTGGGTCAAAATAATAATATGAGGAAGCTAGGTTGTAATAGGATGGACTGTGACTACATCAAAGATATCTATGGATTAAAATTCTTGCTATAGGATTTACTATACTTGCAGCAATGAAAATAAATAAATTGAGACTTACATTCCTAACAACAATGACGAAGTTTAATGCTATTTTTTAGATTATATTATAGCTTGTAGGATTTGGAATTTATAAGATGGACAACCTATAGCATAATCTTTGTACATGTTTCTTCATATATATTGAGGATGATGAATAACTAAATGTTATCTCATAGCTAGTTTATGATAAAAATTAGGTTGATTCAAAAAAGGAAATCGTGGAGAGGATATGTTTAATCATTGTCCATTCATTATTTATAAATCCATATTCTAGAGCATCACATATAGATACAAATGGATACAAATTCCACAATAAAACTTTTTATTAACCAAGACATGTAGTGGATGAATAATTTCCAAAAGAAATATTTACTTCCAAGCATACCCATATTTGCAACTATAAAGACACAATATAATTTAATTTAGGAAAATAATAGCACATACTTAGAACTATATAAAAATTATAATTATATAAAGTATAAATTATGTGTCATATAGTTTTAATTTACTCATATAATTCTAATTTATTTATGAATAAACATGTAGTCTCAAACTAATGATTTTTGTATGTAAGATTATAGATTTGAAACCATCACATTGGTTCATACTTGATGTCTACATGTTCAATATTATTCATTATTTAACATGAGTATTCATCTTATGTAATCTAACCATATGAAATTTTTTAGAAGATTCCTATAGATTTTATACATTAAAAGATTATCCATGTTATGAAACAATGAAGATAATCTTATACACTTAATAGTTATGCAATTTGTTGTTTTAATGGTTAAGGACTTGTGTTATTATGGTTTTCCTTGACAAAAATTAATGATTTAACATTTTTTATCTATTTAGTTGAAATAGTCATGTTATGTGTAACTATGATAGAATGATAGAGATGATATATATAAATATAAATATATAATATATTATATTATATAATTTTGCTTATATATAATATAATATAATGCAATATAAAATTATATATATTATTATTTATCATTAATAATTAATATTATTTAGACTATATTTAATATTAATGATAATATATTATTTAAATGATATTAAATATAATTTGATTAATATCAATTATTAATTAATATTATTTAATAATAATATATATATTTATAGTTTAAATAATATTTATGTTCGAGCAGGATAGAGGGATGAAAATGAGATAGGATTTAGTATGTTCACAAGATCTCAAAGTAGTGTACAGAGTGAAGTACAACTAAAAAGAGAACAGGAAACAAAATAAGAGAAGGGCCTACAAACCATGTAGAAAGTCAATTGTTAGTGTGTGTTGTTTAAGCCTAGCCTATTTTTGGTAATACTTTTGTTTGTTTTTATCTTAAAATGGGTGATAAATATAGGCTTGTATATCAAACTCAAATTGATTATTGCAATCTAATTAGGAGCATGAGTTTAAGCTAACATCTCTTCATCTAAGAGTTGAGAATTAATGAGTATCTACTCCATCGAAATCATTAAGGGTGTGATCTAGGCTTCATCCCCTATGGTATCATGGGCTTGCACTTAACAAAACTTGATCCATGGTAGGTTCATTGAGAACCATTCAACTTCACCAAAAAACCAAACACCTTTTAATAAATATTTTATATTTAGGCATATGTAACTTTTTATTCTATATTCCAAAAAAATATCATTCATATTAATAATTTCATTTGTTGGGTGATAAAAAAGATTAATATATTTTTTTATCTAAACATTTGTGAGCTTAATCACATATTCCATCGTTACTTATATATATATATATATATATATATATATACACATATATAACTACCCTTTCTCGTAGTACTTAACGATCACACACACACAACTCTTAAGTAGATGAAATAATTTTTAAATAATTATAGAGTAAAATAACAAGTAAATAAAGTAATTGAAGAATTACCCAATAATGAATAATAGTTTTATAAAAATAAAATTACATGTAAAACTAAAATAATTGTATATAGAAAGAATGTAAAAAATAAAGTAGATGAAATAATTTTTAAATAATTGTAGAGTAAAATAACAAGTAAATAAAGTAATTGAAGAATTACCCAATAATGAATAATAGTTTTATAAAAATAAAATTACATTTAAAACTAAAATAATTGTATATAGAAAGAATGTAAAAAATAAAATAATTGGAAAAGTTAAACTGTTGCAATAATTTGTTTTCATAAAACTTGGACATTATTAATATAATTAAGTATGGAGTAAATATTTTAGTTTTAGATAAAAAATATTTTAAATATACTCTCTAATTGTTTGTTTAATTTATTTCATAAATTTTAAATTAGGCAACTCCATTTATGGATGTATTTAAGATATCTATATTGATATTATATAATTATATGTTAATTTTTAATAGTTTTATTTATGAACATTAATATATATTTTAAAGTTTTGATGTCTCTATATTTAAAAAATAAATAATAATAATAAACTTTCTACTAAATAAAAATTAATTCATTTACAATATATATTTTTTATTGTTGACAAAGTAAAATAGATAAAAAAAATTATTTATTTTATTTTATATTTATATATTTTATTTCCACATTTAATTATGTTTGCTATATTTTTAATTTTATAGTTTTATTTTTTTAATATTTTCATTGTGTTTTATTTTTTATGTACATGGTCATATGAGACTCCATATCTTGTTTCCATTGCAAAATGTCTCTTGGTGTAAATAACATATCCAAACTTAATTCAATATGCATTCACTTTTTTCTTTTAATACTCTAGGGAAATGATTTAAGTCAAATTTTTTATTTATAGAAATAAACCCAAAATTTTCAAAATTTAAAATTTAAAGCTCGAGTCTAGACTTTTCCCTCTATTTTGTTGGTGTGAATAAGGTTTTCTACGTAACTAGTTTACCTAATAGGTTCTATTGACATGTTAAGTTTACTTAGGTCCTAGGAATCTTTCTAGAAGCCTTAGTTGTCATGTGACCTTATCATGTCATTTAATACTTTTTCCTAGGTCATTTAATATTTGATAAGTTAGTTGTCACATGACATAGGATTAAGAGGCTTGTCATGTTTAATCCTATGTCTTACCTTGGCTATATAAACAAGGGTCTCTCATACATTGTATATTGAATTCTATTTGGATTATTGATAGGAATATAATTTATTCTTGTCATGTTAATCTTCTCTCTTTGTGCTTTCCATTTGGCCTTTAGGTCTTAACAAGATATTGCCATAGCCAACTCTTACATGGTATCAAAGCTAGGTTGGGTTCCTTTGGTTAGTCTTTTTGGAGAGATCTTGGTAGATCTTGAAACGTTTTTATGCTCTTCTCTTGCATTGTATGATAATCTAGAGAATCAGAAGAAAAAAATGATAGAAATACTAGATTTTGGGGGGTTCCTCTTTGTGGCTTTGTATTGCAAGTTCATTTTGGAGCTTTTTGGTGCAAATCAGACCTCACCATTGAGTTCAAGGTGTTTGAAAAAGTTAGTTTTTCCTTTTGTTTCATCCAAATCAGACATATGAGGCTAGGTCTATAAGGGTTTGAAGCTGAAGAGTGGTTGCTAGATCTAGGAGCTAGCTGTAATTTTGGAGCATTTTGGGACAAATCTAACCCTGTCATCATGTCCAAAAGGCCCAAAAACCTCAAGATTGATTGTCAATTCCTCAAAATTAGAATTTTTTTCCTAGAGACATTAGACAATATTTTACCCCTCCATCGTCATTTGTACAGATCACAGTGTAAAGAATATTCTTTGTGTAGTTTAAAAAATCCCTTAGTATGCTCACATAGGCATGCATCAGACTGGTACTATTATTATTTTTAATTATTATAAATTTTAGTCAGAATATTGTAGATTTATTTTCAATTTTTTTAAAAATTACTATAGGGTACCCAACAGTTCCAAACCCTATCAAGCCTCATATTGCAAATCCCACACTTTAAATGAACAACCCCACTTGCAATGGGCGGAAACCATTAAAGGTTGTTGTACCCTCTATAGAGTCATGGGCCCTTTCCTTGGGTCGTGATCCTTTAAGAGTGTTCTCCCCTCTTAAGGGTTGTGGAGGTGAGGCCATGTGGCCCCCCCACAAACCATTTTTTTAAATCTTCAAAAATGAAAACAAAAAAAAAAACAATAATTTGCAGACTCGCCAAATTTGGCAATAATTTTGGCATTTTACCAATTTTGGTAGCTTTTCTATATTTATCAAGCGTGGTTAAAATTGGCAAAGGTCTAAATCAGTTGGAAGATTTATATATTTGGAGGATTGCTAAATCTAGTTGAATTCTTGCTAAATTTGGCAAAAAGTGTTTTTTGAAAGCTTGACCCCCCCTCCAATGGAGTTTTCTTTTTAGCAGCTACTTTTAAAATGCTCATAACTCGAGCTCAAGACCTCTTTTTTGCAAGAATTTTTTTTTATTTGGGGAAGAATTTTATGCTCTTCTTAGCACTGTGTAGATGGTTTTTGATTTTTGGTGTCTGGATTTTCTAAAAATTATAGCTTCTCATAGGTATTATTGAGTCATTCTCATTTTGGTAACTTTCAAGACTTCATTCTCGCTCTTACGATAACATTTTTGGGTACATTTTTTTTGAAATTGCATAATTTTTTATGTCCTTTATAGTGGTGTGATCAGATTGATCTCATTTTGTAAATAAAATGTACTTTGATTCTGTGGCCAAATTTGGCATTTACATGTACCAAGATCAAGACCATTTTGTTGTTTTTGGTAAGTGGCATATGTAAATGCACTAATCATAAAGTTCCAATCTCATATATTTTTGGGGGTTTCTTTGATTGAGTGAATTTGGGAGGATTCTTCTTGTGATTGTGGTTGTGGTTGTATTCCTCTTGATTTTTGTTCTTTCCTTCTTATTAGATCATGAAGCAATCTTTAATTCTAGTTCTAACACCTTACAACTATCCTAAATGAAAATATGAAATGAACAAACTACTAAGAGTTAAGAGGTTGTATAGGATAGTTCATGGGCTTGATGGTGAACCAAAAGATGATGAAGCTAAAAGGAATAAGTGGTTCAATAGTTGTGAAGAATTCATTTACTATTTGTGCTTGTATGTATCTCTCGATTTGTTTCACATTGAGAACTTGGATACACCCATGATTATGTGGAGTACATTGTCAAAATTATTTGGGCAAATAGATGAAATTCAAGGACATTTTTTGGAGAATGAATTAATAAGTCTCAATCCATGTATTTTTTATAACATACAGTACTTCATCACCAAATTCAAGTCACTAAGAACACAATTGAAGGATTGTAAAATTGAAAAATTAGATACATAATTGGTGTTAAGTGTTCTTTCAAAGCTAAGACTTAAATATTCAATGTTTGTATCTACTTTCTATGCTACAAAGAATGCCTTTGAGAATGAGTTTAAAATGCCTTTGAGGATTTTTCTATGTAACTCACTAAGGAGCAAGACAAGCTTATTCAAATGAGTGCTTTGAAGTCTCCCAAATCCCATGCCTTGATTGCAAAGGATGAGAAGTCTTCAAGTGACAAAGAAAAGAAAAAGAACAAGCCTAAGAACAACACACAATCCACGTCTAATTCCACAAAAGAACAAACAATCCACATCTAATTCCATATAAGAACATAAAATTTCCTCTAAAGGGGAATCATCTAAGGAGAGGCCTACTTGTTCATATTGCAAGAAGGATGGACATGAAGAACACTATTGTTATAAGAAGGATCTTGATGAAATGAACATCTTCTTGTGAAGAACAAAATCAGTTTACCTTCTAGAATGTCTACTTCATCTTCTTCTTCCAAACAAATAGATTTTGATAAGGAAAATAGTCATACTATTAGGATAAGTAAGAAAAAAGGTCAAGCTCTTTGTGCTTATATAGGTCATGGATTAGAGAGATGACTTCTAGATTTAGGAGCTTCTCATCATATGGCATCTTT
>VDFB02360552.1:0-25488 GCA_007258455.2 Sequoia sempervirens
AGAGATGGCCTAAACTGCATCTTCAGATGTGAGATTATTTATTCCTCTTTTCTATCCTGGGACACATATTCCATAGATACATTCAATAAATTCTTCTGGAAGTACATTCTGCAAAGTTTCCAATTTAATGTTGTTATCAACAAGGTATCTTCGTAGAGTGTCCTCAATGAGATCCTATTCATATGATGGACCATTTATCCATACTTCAGTTATCTTTTGCATTCCATCTTCTTTCTGAACAATTTGTAATATCTTTTCTTTGAATAAAGCACCTTCTTCATCACTTTCTTTTGCAATTACCCCAACCAGTTCAACTAAATTTGATTCATCTCTTGGTGTATATTCCTCAGAATCTTCATCGACTACATCCACAAGTATCTGCTTTTTACCTTTTCCTTCAACTTTTGTTGACTTAGGTTCCAGAGGAATGTCACTAGTCAACTCTCTTTCTCTCTTCTACTTTTTCTCTGTCTTACCAAAGGATGATCCAATTTCAATTACTTTTACCGGGAGAGAAATACCAAACTTTCATAACAAGTTTCCAAATAATTTTTCATAAACTTGTTCATCATTTTCAAAAGAGTTGAAATGCTCAAAAAATTGCTTGCAAACTGGTATATTTTCCTTCCATACCACATTGTCATTCTAAGGCAAGCAATTTAGGAAATACATCATAATGCATATAGCTAGGGTACCAAACTTGAAAGAATAATCTATATCCTTCGACAATTGCACATTCTCCATCAATTGATCCTTTAGCAATCGACATAGATCAAAGTCTTTGTCTTCTATTATCATCTTGTGCACAATATAGACTGAGCTTGCAGAGGTTGCACCTTCCCTATTTCTGAAGAAGATCTTGTATGAAATTCCATATGAAATATACTTTGTTAATGGATCTTTGATCATTGTAATCGTCAAAGACCTCTGATCTCCTTTTACACTAGTTAGGGCTTTGACCTCAACATTCCAAATCAATTTCTTTTTTGGGACATCACCAATATTACACAAACATGTTAGATTTTTTATCACATCCTTAGAAATTTGATAGGGTTTATCCAGAGTAAGGATATCACCATCTAGTCTGCTCAAGATAAACCAAACTACCTCCATGTTGAAAAAATGAGGGAATTCATTCCATATGTTCAAATTCTTGTGTTTCGCTCCTCCAAGCTTCATCAATTTGATGGAAGACAACGAATTTCTTACATCCCTAACCTTTTGACTACTATATTCATCGAAAGTTATTGTTCCTTTGATTTGTTTCATTTTTTGTACTGAACAGGGTTCTAGTGATCATGAAATAAGTATGAATTTGATAATCAATAGAAATACCTAGAGAATTCGCTGCTAAATTGACTTTCGCTCCTTCAAAATTTTGCTGAAAAATCTTTCAACTAATCTCCTGCAACACACAATGACAAATGAGGGTTCCAAATTCCCTTTTATAACTTTTCACACCTAACTTCCTTGTTGCATTAAATGCTTTTCCCTAGAAGTTCTTGTTACTTTGTATTCTCATACAACAACAGAGAAATCCATCTACAGACCTTCAAGAAGCAATCACCAATACATTTGAGGATGAATAACACAACTGCAAACAAATTCCTACAATCCGGAACCAACTACACATAGGGGGACAAAATATTTTTATGAAAACTTCCCCTAGGCATGAAATCAATCGTCAGATGAATTACCAAAGGGAGCTTCCGGTATAGCCTTATCACATTCATCAGATCCACTCTTCTTTACCCACATTTTCTTCATCTGATATCTTATCTCTTCCACATATACTTTTCCTTTTCCCTTATCCCCTTTCTTTGAATTTCTGCCTTGGTAAACTAGACCTATCTTATCCATGTTTCTATTCCTACAGAATCTTGCAATGTGACCAAATTTGTCACAATTGTAGCATACCGGATTATTTTTTCTATACCATCCATTCCACTTATTTCATCCTAATCTACATTGATTAGCAGCATGTCCAAATCTTCCACAGGTATAGCATTTAATGTTCCTTATACCCACATACATACTTATGCATTCTAATGACTTATGACCAAACTTATTGCATTTAAAACATTGACCAAAAAATGATGAAGTGCCATAGTTTATCTTACTTCTACACTGAGAAGCCATATGTCCAAATTTATTACAAACAAAGCAATATCCATTAAATTTTTGAGCATTGGGTTGCCTTACCAGATATATTTTTCCTTTGTTCTTCTTTTCAGGGTCTGCCTATTCAATTCCAAAGCTCACATCCTTCACATAGCCAAGACCTCACTTGTCACTTGCATCCTTTTATCCTTTAGTTATTTCATCAAGATTAATTAGCAGAACTAATCTTAAACTTTTCCTTAAACTCATTTGTAGTAGCAAGCTCATTTCTGAGAATAACTACCTATCTCTCAAGCTCTTGTCTATTGTTTCTGGATAGTTGC
This sequence comes from Sequoia sempervirens, assembly GCA_007258455.2. NCBI lineage: Eukaryota > Viridiplantae > Streptophyta > Pinopsida > Cupressales > Cupressaceae > Sequoia > Sequoia sempervirens. The sequence goes on from VDFB02360552.1 coordinate 2,445, forward strand.
AATTCAATCTCCAACTGAATGTATCCACTATTAACTTTTTTGCATTCCTCATACTTTTCTTTCAAGGATTGGGCCAAATTCTCCTCATTATTCTTTCTTTCTTCAATATCTTTAGTTAGCTTTATTGACACATATTCCATTTCAAGCTTTAGAGCAGTATTGTCCTTAGAAAGTATTTCACACTCTTCTATTATTTCTTTTAGGGTTTGTTTTAGATGAACATCTTCTGGGCCTCTACTCTCTTTTTGCTTCAACTAACCACATAGTTCTTTCCTCTTTTCCCTTGACTCATTTATTTTATCCTTCAATGATTGAATGAATTTTTTGGCAACCACAAAATTTTCTTTTAGTTCCATGACCTCTGCTTTAGACTGATCAAGATCATCAAGCTCCACCATAAGCTACTATTGAAGACCACCTGTGTCCATTGTAATCCAAGATCGACCATAAGTTTTTAAACTTCAAAAGAGGAACCTGCTCTGATACCAATTGTTGGACACTAGGAACACTGAGAGGGGGGTGAATTAGTGTTCCACAATATTTGAATTTCAAATCAGATCTTAAACTATTAACAACAATATTTAACCTTTAATAGTATCCATAGCAAGTAAATAGAAGGAAACATGCATGCACATTAATGAGACATTGTGAACACCATAACACCAGAATTTTTACGTAGAAACCCTGTTAGGGGAAAAACCACAGTGGAGATTAATCCACAAAGTATACTCTATTAAAAGTATGATAAAAAAGTGAATGCACTTGCATTCAGGCACACTTCTCAAAATAGGAAAGGCTCATTACCTTACAAAGTATTTGAGAATACAAAAAAATGTTGAACTGAGAATATAGCATCTAAAAATGCCTATATTTAGTTCAAATGAGGCACATAAAACAGATTCTAGGACCTTTTTTCCAATTCACACTTCTGCTCTGCTCTGCTTCTTCTCTTCTATAGAAACCCTTCTTGTAGCACAAACAAAATTCGCTCAACAGATCCTCTGATATTACCTCATGCAGTTGTTCTACACTTTTTCACACACACACCTTCTCACCACTTCATACATCACATGAAAAATGAATTACCATCTCATTTATATATCTGCTAACAAGAATTTTATTTCTATATGTCGGCTTTAAACAAAATATAATATTCTTCCATATGTCAACTCAAATCACTAATTGGAATCAATGCATACCCACACAAGTTGGTAGACCCAAATCAAAATTCCCAACATAAGAAATAGATAAACACATACTCCTCATACATCCAGAACATGCCATACACAACAGGTCGGCCATAATGAGAAAATAAACAATAAATCATTCTATTGAATCTCCAAACTCGTACATGGATCAATGTAATATCATAAAACTTATCAAACAAGTAGCATACATGCTTGACAAGCTTCCTTTGGGATCCACACAACAAAATAATAATTCGGTGAAGTATTCAAACCAACTTACCAACCCAATACTCTGTTCTTCATGCATTCTGCTAGTAGAGTATTGTCTTCTACTTTCCTTTCCAATAGGAACTGCTTCCAAACTATGGACCATACTACTGACTTTAGTTGTCATCAATGATAGCACTAGCAACAAAAAACAATCTCCCAAATCCATATTCCAACATTGGGATCATGCTTAGTCTCTTTAATCCTATGTTTACCACATATTTTTCCCCACTTGGGAAAATTATCTAAAGTATATTGTTTACTTCCCTCACTTGGGGAGCATGTTTGATCTTTTTCATCCATTTTATTCCAAGTATTATCTTATTGTGATATATAATTTTACCTTTATCTGTTTATTGTATATATTTGACCTTTTAACCTTTAAATTAACTTATATTATCTAGTCACTTTATTTTTTCACATCATAGATTACACTATTATCTTTAAACCATACCTTATGATCCTCATATTTATCACATGCCTTATTAGCATTATTTTGTAATCCATTATTATTATATCTAGCTATCTTGAGAATTTTATCTACTCATGAAATATGGGTCAATCAAATTGACTCAAAAACTAAGTAGTTGAATCTTGATAAAATGTAACATATATTTTATGTATGATCTATCATTATCATATCTTATTTTATTGAGCATATTTTTTATGTTGGAAACATGAGCATGATAGTATATGTTGTTGTCATTGATGGAAACCCATTGTAGAAATTTAGAAGTGTTGGTTTGGAGAAGACCAAGTGTATTGAAGAATTGGCTAAGTCTTAGTCTACATATTCAGTGATCAGAGGAACAGTTTTATGGTTCGCATGTCTCCTCTATGCAAAATATTGTCATGTAGTTTTGAGGTGTTAATGGTATGTGTTAGATGCATCTAAATCTAATATTTTTGGGCTTGATGTCTTATTCAATTGAATATATTGATGATACAGCATATGGCTTAGTAATGGCAGAGTTGCAGTTGTAGAGTGCATGTTGGAATGCTCTGCATTCCATCATAGATGAATATTATGTTGTGCGGTTTTGAGGAAGTGTTGGAAGGTTTCATATGTGTGCTCACTCCAAGTGGAAAGTGATTTGTTCATCCATGTGCCAAGTTATGAATGAACAATTGGTTCATTGAGTTGTTGCTTCACCAATGGTGTCGATCTAAAGGTTTTGGGGTCATATGGAGTTGAGTTGTGTATAAAGCAGAATCGTGGGAGTGATTATAGGTCAAACCTATTTTGGTTTGGTACACTTTTTTTTTCTCTACAAAGTTTATGTGTTGGATTTTTGTATCAATAGATTATTGTGTTACATGGCTCATGTAATTAGGCCAACCTAATTGATGTTGTGGATGTTTATGGTATATATAGAAGGTTGATTTAGTGTGTGAAGGAGATATGTGAGATGCAAATGAGAATATTGGATGTAATTAAGAGTGTGTATGAGATTTTATATAGTGTGAAATGTGAAAGGTGATAGTGGTGAAGTATGAAGTGTGTAAAGTTAGTTTCCTAAGCTTAATTGGAATTGTACCTTCATCATGTTGTAGATGCATAGTTAGAAGTTCATCCTTGGAAGTGAGCCGCCCTTTCCTCTATCTCTTTCTCTTCTTGGAAGTGAGCCTTTGGCAGCGAGTCATTCTTTCTAGATAGTGAGTCCTTGTAAAGTGATTCCACCATTCTATAAATCCATTGTAACTGGTTATAATATATTGTGAGCTAATCCTCACCATGGTTTTTCCATTTCAAGGGTTTCCTATGTTAATCTAGTGTTCTTGTGTTTATTGATGTGATGCATTCTTTAATTGTTGCTTTCCATTTCTACAAATTTGATGAGATGCTTTGAATGCATGTTTAAGTTGATGAAGTTAATGAATTTTAGTGAATATTAATTCACCCCCTCTCAGTATTTTGGGTGTTCAACAATTGGTATTAGATCTTGGTTCCTTCAATTGGTTTAACTACTAAGGTAGATCTTGGAGGTTGAACACATGGAAACTAGGAGATATCCTATTCCTTTGGAAGAGATTATCATGGAAGGGTTTATTGAAGAAGACTGTGAAGTTGATATGGAAGGAGAACTCAAATCAGAACTTAATGATTTGGATTGTGATATCCAAATGTTTTACCTATTCTAAACAATTAAAATGCAATGGAAAAACACAAAGAAACACCTCAAGATTAGCCTAATAAATTTGTTAATGCAAAGAGAAAAAGTGTAAAATGATGACAAATGGATATACCTCCCCTTTGCAGCTGAAACTCCTTGGTTGGCCCTTGATTTTGATTTACTTTGTATTCTCCTTGGATGGCTCTTGATGTGGCTAAGTGCAAGATTTAACTATATGGTTGGATGAAAATATAAATAGATAAAATGGATGGCTAGATGAGTGCACAAAATGACAAAATGACTAAGTGTTAGAAATGCCTTAGAGGAGGGGGTATTTATAGAGAAACTTGAATTCTCTAGAGAATTCAATGGTTGAGATTTATCCAAAAAGGTCAAGATGAAGGGCTAAGGTGAGTTGAGGACTCACAAGCCCTCACATCTTGACATGTGAATGTTAAGTGGCTAAGGGTAAGATGATGTGTAGGTGATATGGAAGGGAGGTACATGATGTGGAGGAAGGACAAGTACCTTCCAAGTACCTTGGGGAGTGAGAAGATTTCCTCAAAAAGGAACTTCTTGTCCCCAAGTGAGAATGAAAATGACATTTGAAGAATTTTGGAATTCCTCAAAAATCTCCATGGGAAAAGAGAAAGTGGTTGGAGAAATAAATGTGAATTAAATTCACATTCTAGGAGAATCTAATGGATAAGAGAGGGTCTCCAAAAAGGTGGGAATTGGTCACATGTGTATGAGGTGACAAGTCAAATATTCTAGAAGCCTTGGAAGGATAAAATGTGAATTAAAAATTCACATGGGGAGGAGAGAGACCTAGGATGAATAAAAGTGAATTAAAAATTCACATAGGAAAGAGGGTCAATGCCCAAAGAAAGGAAAAATGGAAAGATTGACTAAAAAGTGGTGCTAAAAGTGGCTAATGACTTTGATTAAAGTTGTACAAATACTTGATTATGATAATTAATGGAAGATTAGAGACAAGTGGCAAATGTAGGAGGATGTGACATTAATCCTTGATTAAGAGGATGCACATCCCAATCATGAATTAATTAAATTAATCCAAATTAGAGATGGACTATGGAGGATGTGACAAGGAGAGAGAAAAGAAGAATTTTAAATTGATTTAATTCAAAAAGATTAAAATGACTAAATTAAATAAATTGGTGTATTTATTTAATTTAGAGAGGAAAAGATACAAAATAAAGTGTTTAATTGTTAAATTAAATACTTTAAGAACCTTATGTGGAAGTGTAATATTGATGAATGGATGAATAAAGAGGTAAATTTGATCATATGGGAGTGATCGATTTGGGTGTCTACATGGATAAAGTAGAATGTGAGAATAGAGATCTGAAAGAAAATATTAAGCAAGAAGTTGAGGGAGCAACTCAAAAATCAAAGAAATATTCAAGGAAAAAATGAGCAGCTCAAACAATCAAATGATACAATCACTAATCTGAAAGTGTAAGTTGAAGAAGGAAAAAGAGTTGAAGACTACCTGAATGCCAAATTGAAAGATAAGTTGCAAAATGTTCAAAGCTTGAAGAAGTTGTGTCTCTAAGGAAAGATCTCGAGAAAGCAAATACTCAAGAAGACAAATTTGAGAACGGATCCACCTTGCTTGATGATATACTTGCAAGTCAAAAAGATTCAAAGGAAAAAGAAGGATTAGGGTTTGAAAAAGGAGAAAGCTCAAAGGAAAATCAGACTTCAAATAATGTTGAAAAGAATAATGGTGAACAAATGAAGACTAGAGATAAGATAAATATCAAACATATATGGAACTAGAAGAAAGACTTCAAAATGCCTCCTATTAGACAACCGGCTACAAAGGTATTCATATTTTAATGGTTGTTGTTATTCTTGCAATAAATTTGGACATATAGCAGTAGTGTAGAAGCAAAATAAATTATAATGATAAATCATTTTGTGGTCAGTGTTATACATCGAATTAATTTGATCATAAAGCTAGTGAATGCAGAATTCAGATGATGAATGGTTACAATAATGGTATGATGTTCCAATCATTCAATGGTTACTATTATACATGCAACAAATTTTAGAATAAGGATTTTGAATACAAATCTAAAATGGAAATAAGTAAGTTTGTTTAGCAAAAAGGTGTCATAAATGCAATAAACTAGAACACATAGCTAAGTTTTGCAAAAGTAAGAATGTGAAACTCTCGGGTTCACAAAATAAGATTGATCTGGTTGAGATGAAGAAGGATATGAAGAAGATATGGAAGAAAATGGAAGAGAATAAGGTGAAGAGTTAATTTGTGCCCAATATTGGTACAAATTTTTCCTTCAAAAAATAGATAGAGCATTGGCTTAGGCTGAGTTTTAGCAAAACAATTTCTAGCCTTGTACCAAAGATGAGATGTTGATGTCTTTAGTATATTGCTATATCTGTTGGTAAAATATCCAATGTGAAATATATTGTTGCAAAGATATGTGAAATGTTTTGAAGGTGCCTATGACAACACAGTAAGGGTTTTCCAGCTTTTCAACCTAACTTTTCACTACCACAATTAATGCATATTAGGTCACTAGAAAAGGGTTTTATATTTAATTTTGAGTTTGCTAAATTCATGTTTGATCAAGAATTTAAAGTAGAGAGAAAAGTAAACACATGTTGAAGTGATTATGAAGTTTTTTTTGAAACCCTATCGATGAATTCCAAAGGTACTTATCAGTTTCTTGCAAATGCTAGTTTTGTGAAGATTCAAAATGTTTACTCAAGTGATTGGTGTACTTGAGTGAACAAGACCTAAATTCAAGAAGCACCTATATAAATCTATGGAAATTAATTTTTAAGGTGCATTCTCTAGGGTTTTGAGTGACATAATGCATAGAGAGGATGTGTGGATCTACATACACATGAAGATGGAAAAATATTGGTAGAAGGTGTTCAATAGAGATGACTTTGAGCTAAAACTAGAGTATGAGAGTCTAACAGAGAATAAATTGGATATATGAAACAAGTTCCCCAATTTTGGTTATGAGGATGAGTGGGTTAAGCATGTGCTTAGAAAAATTTATGAAAAATTCATGTGGTTGGACATGCCAAACATAATCAACAAAGAGGAAATTAGGGTTCTAACCAATTTGTGCTCTAATGAACCGGTTTTGGAATTGAATTCCATGAAGAATGAGGTATTAATGAAGCTTATTAGAGAAAATTTCAACAAGCATTCCCTAATGGTAAATGATATTGATGATCTGATAATAAATATGCTTCAATGGTGATAGGTTACAAGATCTTCTATGCAAACAAAGAAAACTTTGTTTCGGCCACCGCAATTTATACAACTCACCAAATGGTGAAGGATGATGAAGACAAATCTACCATTTAAGAGGTTGTAGTGAAATACATGGTGGCATTCGATATTGGCTTAAGTGAGATAGAATATCAATTTCCAGATGACCTAAAAGGTGTGTTGTATGCAAGAAGATAAGAGGCTATTGAAGAGGATGCAAAGATGAAGTCATTTTCCTTAGAGAATATTGGTTCCTTACTATCTCATGATGATAGACACAAGTTATCTAAGTTGTATAGCAAGAAATTTAGGACAAAAGAAATACTTAGTAATCTTATGAGAAAGGATAAGGAATACATTGAGAGGTTGAGGAATGGGACATTGCAAAAGGTTGAAGAGCTTGCTAAAGAGTTGGGAGTTCCTTTGGGTAATGAAGATCAAATGCAGGACAACAATCCCATTCCAAAAAGAAATGAGCCTACTGTAGAACAACATGAGCATGAGCATTTATAGGAAGAAATGTTGACAGATAACACCCCTCCAGTTGTGGAGGATATCACTAATGAAGAGAAGAAAGAAGATAAGTAAGATGCCCTGAAGAAGAATGAAGCTCAAAATGAACAAAATTTTCCCCCTCCAGATAAGGAGACAAATGTTGAGTAGAATAAAGGAGACATGCAAGGTGTCTCAAAGAAGATTGAGGAAAAAAAAGAAGACACTTCGCCTCCTCTAGAAGTAGAGAATAATATTGAAGAATGTTTTAGTAGTGGAGAAAAGGAAAAGAGTGAGAGAAAGGAAGAAGAAAGTGAAAATTTTGGTGGTGAATCCTCCGAAGCCTCTGGAGATTCGCTAAAATATCTATTGGAAATGCAATTACAACTTGAACCGGTGGTGTCTACATAGCTCCTATAGATTCCCATGCAACAAATTCAAGTGGACCTAAATAAAATTTCCCCTTTATAGTAGTTACAACTTGATGAAATATTTCATGCCTTTGCAAAACAAGGAAATTCTACAAACTCACCAAAAGAGTACAGAGTTGATAGATGAAGTGGTGAAGGTGTTGTAGGAAGGTATTCCTAGAATGACTGTTGATAATCCTTATTTAGTGTGCAAAAATTGAAATTATTTCTTGTTTCTTTTAAGGATTATTTTGTTGGTTTGGCAGAAAAAATTGAGAAGGAAATGGAAAAGAAGGGAAATGATAAGAGGTTACCAAAAATTTCTATTAAATGTGGTATTGCATACACCAAGTTGCAAGGCAACCTTGATGGTGCAGGAGCACCTTGTCATCAAAATTCATTCAAAAGGAAAAAAATTGCAAAATTTCAATTTTCCATTGTAAAGAATTGTAAAAGGTCATATGAGGTCATAAATGGTGTATTTGAAGTGTCAAATAGGTCACTAGAGGGTTGATTATGTCAAATTGAAAATAAAGTTGTTTTGTTGCAAAAAATTGCAAAGTTGCCAATTATGTAAAAAGCAAAAAAATGCAAAAAAACAAGAAGTTGAAGAGCCTTTTTGCAAAATTTGAAGGGATAGGTCAATGGAGGAAGTTAAAAAGTTAGTTATTGGTTGGGAAACACCTATAAAATCATTGTGGGGGTGAGCAAGTGAAGTACTTTTGTAATTTTGGAAACAAATTTTGAAATAAAACTCATTGTTCTACAATTTTTTGAGTTTTCTCTCTAGTTTCTATTCTTGTTTGGCCTATACAACAATATAAGGCCTTGATTTTCATTGTATTTTGAAGGATGTTGTTTTTGGAATTTAAATTAAGTCAATTTGAAGGATTAGCATTGAGTTTTAAGTTTGTTTAGTGATCAAATACAAAATCTATTAGAAACCCTCAATAATGGTTTGAAAATCTTTTAAGGTTCTAACCTACCATTCCACCAATGTAGGTGCAATAAATAAATGGAATGGGATAATAGGAAGAGAGATTAGATTGTTTTTGGTGTGTTTGTATTTGTGTTGTTGCAGGAAGTGGGAATTATAGAGACAAGATTGTTTCCCTAACATAAATTCTGAGATTTTTCAAGCAAAAGAGATGCCTACAAGTGATGAAACAAAGAAAAAGAATTGGGAAAGGTTGGAGAATGGTATAATTTGTATGTGTAGAAATAATTAAACAAGTTTGAGGTAGTGGCAGGTCGGTGTGAGGTCAGGAAGATAAACTTTCATGAAACCCTCACTCTTTAAGCCTCATTTAGACTAAAACCAAGGGTTTGCATTTTGAGACTCAAAGAAAGGTAAAAGTGTTCAAGTTTTATTTGATTTTGTCATTTTAGACCCTGATCTAAAACTTTTTGCAGTTATTCTTGATTGTCGAGATGGATTGATGGTAGATGCTTTGTATTTTAGACCTATTTCATGCACTTTAACCATGGGACAGTCATGTTGTTGATGTATTTTCTAACATAAGGATATTTGATGATGAGATATGTTAATGTGGGCTATAATGTGCTCCTAAATGTACACATAGTTCAAAAATATTCAAGGTATATTGACTGATATACCTGATTTAATAGTTTGATGACCTACTAGACAAATGGTTCCATGAAAGCCTAGAAGGTGGAAATATGATGAAACAGTGTAAAGAATGGTTGTAAATGTTTAAATATTGACCTATTGATGTTGTTATGGATGTTTCTATGGTTGAGTAATTCTTTGAAGGTAGGTATGATGGATTTGATGTATTGAGCAAGGTGAACCCTATGTGGAAAGAGGTATTTTGATGGCAAGATAATGGCAAGTCTGATGGACCAGTAGATTGTAAGTGTGTATTTGGTTATTTAACTCAAGAACATGTTAAATACAATGTATTGGAGATCTGGATAAATGTTTGTAGCATGAATGATTGGTGGGTGGTTACTTTTCCTTGTGGAATAAAGAGTAAAATAGAGTTTTAAGTGCAAGTTTTGATAAGACAGAGTTACATGGTAATCTAGATGGTTTGTTTATGTTCGTTAATGGCATTGAATGGTTTGATATAAGTCTAAAATATAATTGTGAAGATTTATTATCCATTTCCTTATTGAGACAAGTGAAAGAGATGAATGGTTTTTTTTTCTTAATCAGGTTTTTTGATGGTAAAGATGTAGAGCCAGGTTGTGGTGTTTTGTGGCTTTGTAGAATTGAAGTATCAAGGGAAATTGTATGATATTTTGATGAAAAGTTATGTGAATCAAAGATTCTTGTTCAATTTGATCTCCAAATTGTGTTTGGGACAGAATTTCCCTAGATGTATGGTGTTTTGGTAGATTCCCTTGCATCACTTTAGGATGTCAAGAAGTGTTTGGATGAGGCCAAAAAATAGTTTCAATTTTTTTTGAAGTGGATTGGTTCTATAGGGAGCATAAAATATCAAATGTACTCAATTGAGTCACAAATTTCTCTAGCCTCAAGAGTATATGATTCAGTGAATGATATCGATGGAGCTACAAGGGCTATCATTGAAAATTTGCATGGTCAATTCTTTGTATTGCAAGAACAAAAGGAGAAAATAATAATGCATTATGGTCAACTCAAAGATATGATAAGTGTGAGGCTTACTCCTTTAATTGGATTTTTATCCAATATTGAGAAGGTGGTGTAAATGAATCCAGTGCCTAGTTCTCTAGAAGAAAGAGAAGACCTCCATATTCAATTTGAAAATTAGTGTCATATGCTTCCCTTTTCTAAAAATGACTAGGGGGGTTGTAAATAAATATTAAGAGGCACACCCTACAAAGCTAAAGGAGTCTTATAAGGTTATTTGACCCTATACTAGTTAATTTGTACATTTTTGCTCTGTATATGCAGTTTTCTGATTTCAATGTACATATGCAGAAGTAGTTGATGGTGTTGTAGTACAATTTCTGCCATTTTTTATGGATAACATTGTTAGGGGGGGCCACCTTGATGTAAATATTTCACTAAGGGGGACATTATTGGATAAGTTTTTTAATTAGAAGAGAAGTATCTTTTTAATAACTTTTTCCCTTGATGTCAAAGGGGGAGAATGTTTTGGAGAGTGTTTTGGAAGAGTGTGTTGCCATCAATGAAAAAGGGGGAGATTGTTGGAAACATGAGCATGATAACTTATATGGTTTTTTTACTGATTACAACCCATTGTAGAAATGTAGAAGTTTTTGTTTGAAGAAGACCAAGTGTAATGAAGAATTGGCTAAGTCCTAGTGTTCATATTCAGTGATCAAAGGAACAACTTTATGGTCTATATTGCTTTGCTATGTAGAATATTTTCATGCGATTTCAAGGTGTTCATGGTATGTGTTGGATGTGTCTAAATCCAATTTTTTTGAGCTTTCAATGTCTTCCATAGTTGAAGATATTGATGATAGAGTATTAGGCTTAGTAATGGTAGAGTTGCAATTGTAGAGTGCATGTTGGAATGCTCTGCATTCCACCATGGATTAATATTATATTGTGTGGTTTTGAGGAATTTTTTGAAGGTGTTACATGTGTGTCTCTCCAAATGGAAAGGGATTTGGTGGTCTGCATGTTGAGTTTTGAATGAATATTTGGTTCATTCAATTGTTGCTTCACCAATAGTATTGGCCTAAAGGTTTTGGGGTTGTGTGGAGTTGCGTTGTGTATAGATCAAAATCGTGGGAGTAATTATAGGTCATGTTGAACTATTTTTTGTGTGGTACATGTTATTTTTCTCTAAAAAGTGTGTGTGTTGTACTTTTGTGCTGACAGGTTATTGTGTTACATGGTTCATGCAATTAGGCTGACCTAATTGATGTTGTGGATATGTGTGGTATATAAAAGGTTGATTTATTGTGTGAAGGAGATATGTAAGGTGTGAATGATTATATTTGATGTAAGTAAGATTGTGTGGAAGATCTGATGTAGTGAAAGTGTGAAAGGTGATAGTGGTGAAGTATGAAGTGTGTAAAGTTAGTTTTCTAAGCTTAATTGGAATTGTATCTTCAACACAATGCAGATGCATAGTTAGCAGTTCATCCTTGCTAGTAAGATGCCCTTTCTTCTATCTCTTTCTATTATAGGTAGTGAGCCCTTGGTAGTGATCCATTCTTTATGGATAGGGATTCCACCATTCTAGAATTCAATGTAACCAGTTATAATATTGTGAGCTAACCCTCACCATGGTTTTTCCCTTTCAATGGTTCTACTCATAAATCTAGTGTTATTTTGTTCATTGTGTTGAACAAGACAACTGAGAGGGGTGGTGAATCATTTGTCATAGATTTAAACCTTAATTCATTCACCGGAACTAATCCTTAACACTACTTAAATGATTAAACATTAAATACTAGTGCAGAAACTAAAAACCATCACATAAATAAAATAAAACTAGATTTACGTGGAAAACAAAAATAATGGAAAACCACAGTGAGGATTAACTCACACTATAGAGAATATCAAAACTGATTACAAAGGATCACTACCTAAGAAATAAGGCTCACTACCAAAACAAGGACTCGTTGTCCTATAGGGATGACAACCTAGAGGGATCACTGCCACAAAGATACAAAGAAGATAAAAAGGACTTGTTACAGAGAGAAGACAATCTCAATGCAATAGAGAAATCCACCACAATTCACTCAATCACTTGCAGACATGCATGAATGATATAGTGCACCTTCAGCTCATTGCTTCCAAACACTCAACATTTAGGCTTCACATTGATCTGCCAAACTCGCATCATACACACATACTGATTCACATCAATCTCACTCTAGACTCTATTTTCTTTGATCTCACTCTTTATTTCTCACTAATGCATTCTCTATTTATACCATCTTAAACTTTGAGACATATCCAAAGTTGGCCATCCAAATTTGAATTCAAACTAGGTTGGTTCCAAAACATCCTAGGGTGGAATTAGAATGAGGGTGACCCAAGCACATGCTTCATAGGGACCCAAATAGATCCAACACGCTTCATCAACTTTGAAAGTAGTGTTCAACACAAGGTTAGCCAAACTAGTGTATAACACATAGAAAAATTAAGCACGAACCTTCCAAATACCAAAATTATCTTCAATACATCCAAACAACTCAACTTTAGAACCACAAGTCATAAGACTTCAACAAAGATAAATTTGGACCAACATTTCTCCTGGACCTCAACTAGAAACACATAAAACCATAGTTCACAACTGGTGAACATAACTTGCACTATACAATGAATCAATAGACAAAAATTTGGATATAGCAACTTCCAATAACCATGATCAACATATCTAAACCACACAAACATAGGAGAAAATCCTAGAGTAATACCTGGAGGAACTATAGAACACTTGCAACCTTTCTTCAATACAATTTTCTCAATATCCTTGACATATACAACAATAACCTTTATCCACGATACTAATGACAACAACAACCAGTTGATAACCAGTTGATCATTTGACACCAATGACAACACCTTTTCCATTCTTGCAACAATCTCCTCCTTTGTCATTGATAGCAACACATGATGTGAAAAACCATCAAAGACAACATACTAGCTCTGAATGCACTTCTCAAGATTTTTCTTTATGTTTCTCTACCTTAGTAGATAATCTTTTATATTCCTCTTTTTCTCATGCTTTCTCTCTCTTTTTCACATTCTTTCTCTCTTTTTATCATGCTTTCTCTCTTCCTTTGACATCAATGGCAAAGGAAAAAAATATTTTATATTGATTTCCACTTTGAAATTAAAAATAGAATACTCTTAATGACAACACCTAATACTACCTACTCCCCTTGAGAGGTAGCCACCCAAACATCAGTCCAGAAGAAAGATAGATCCATATATCCACCAGAATGATGCATCTCCATATGCATCTAGTTCAAAAAGGAGGGGAAATGACCCCTAACTTCTCTGGATACTCAAAAGTATCTTTAGGAAGATCCTTCGTAAATATATCAGCAATCTAATCCTTCATTGGAACATACTCAAGTTTTACTTCATTCTCCACAACCTTCTCTCTCAAGAAATGATACTTGATAGAGATATGCTTCATCCTTGAGTGCATCACAAGATTCTTTGAAATGTTAATTGCACTTGTGTTATCACAAAAGATAGAAATAGGATCATCATACACCACTATGATATATTTCAATGTCTATTTCATCCATAGAACTTGTGTACAACAAGATGCAACAACAATACTCAACTTCAACAGTAGACAAGGAGACTGAATCTTTCTTTTTACTCAACCATGCCACCAATTTGTAGCCAATAAATAATGCACCACCACTTGTACTCTTTTTTTCATCTACACATCCAACCCAATCTACATCTGTATAGGAACTTAGTGTAAAGTCAGTATCTCTAGGATACCATAACCCATAATCTAGAGTGCCATTCAAATATTTGAATATTATTTTAACAGCAACAACATGTTTTTCCTTAGGATCTTCTTGAAATCTAAGCACAAGACAAACAACATGCATGATATTTGGTCTAGTAGTAGTCAAATACAATATTCCACCAATCATAGATCTATACTTGCTTTGATTAGCCTTAGGTAAATCATCATCTTTACCCAGTTTGCAACCAACCACCATAGGAGTGCATACCAGGTTTGGAACCATCCATCCCAAACTTCTTCAACATCTCTTTCATACTTAGACTGTGAAATAAAATTTCTTTTGTTTGATTAATTTGTAGCCTAAGAAATAAATTCGTCTATCCAAACATAGACATTTCAAATTATTTTTGCATCTCTTCCACAAACATCTTGCATATTTTCATTTCCTCCTAAGATAATGTCATCAACATACACAACTACAATCAAGATTTTTTAATTTTCAATATTAAAATATAGATTACTACTATGTCATGCAAGTACTTGTCTAATTGCATACCAAGCTCTAGGAGCTTGCTTCAATCCATATAAATATTTCTTCAATTTGAACACCATATCCAGTTGATCTTTCAACTAAAATCCTTTCAGTTGTTCCATGTAGACCTCTTCTTCTAGCTCACCATTCCAAAATGTTGACTTGGCATCCATCTAATAGACCTTGAAGTCTTTATGAGCAGCAAATGCTAAGAAAATTCTTATAGCATCCATTCTTGCTACTGGAGAAAAAGTTTCCTAAAAATCTATTCCTTCAAGTTGTGAGTAACCTTTACACACAAGCCTTGCTATGTTTCTGACTACTTCTCCATTCTCATTCAACTTATTTTTGAATACCCGCTTCAATCCAATGATGTTTTTATCTACCAGTCTTGGGACCAATTCCCAAGTTTGATTCTTCTCAATCTACTTAAGTTATTTCATGACTTCCATCCAATGTTCATCTTTACATGCTTCACTTATAGTCTTTGGTTCAATCTCAGAAAGTAAACATAGATTTACTTCAGCAACATCTCTACTTCTTGTCAATACTCATTTTGTTTTATCTCTGATGGTCGATTCTCTAAATGATTCTTCTACACATATCTAGGTGTCTTAGGTGACACTACTGAAGCTTCATCTTCTCTTTCATTTTGTTCATTTTGATTCTCTTGCTCATCCTTTTCCAATTCTTCCACAATCTCTTCTATTCTTACATAATCAGGTTCATCAGATACATATCCATCAATGTCAATTGAATTCTTTATTGTCTCAACAACCTTGACAATTGCACTTTCTACAATCTTTATCAGTCTCTTATTGAAACATTTTTTTTCTTTTCTTTTAGTAGAATATCCAAGAAAAATTCCTTCATCACTTCTTGCATCAAAATTTCCCAAAGTTTCTTCATCTCTTCTGATATAACATTTGCTTCTGAATACCTTGAAATATTTAATAGTGGGAATTCTTTCATGCCATAGCTCATAAGGAGTCTTTGTACTATTTTCTCTTGCTTGAAATCTATTGAATACATAAATAGTAGTATGAATAGCTTCTTTCCAGTAAACGTTTGGTAAACTAGCCTTAGTAATCATTGATCTAGCAACCTCTTGAACTGTTTTGTTTTTCCTTTCAACAACTCCATTCTACTAAGGAGTTCTTGGAGGAGATAATTGTCTTGCTATTCCCTACACTTCACAAAACATATTAAACTCATGGGAGGTGAATTGTCCACCTCTATGAAACCTTAAGCATTTTATCCTCAAATTCACTTCATTTTCAACCATATCCTTGTGTAAGATGGGGAAAATCAATCTAGCATAGATAATAGTGACAACCATAGGACCTCTAAGCTAATAACCCAATCTAAACAAGAAAAACAACGAAAGAATAAGGAAAATAAAAGCATTAAATCAAAAACTCTCCATGCTTGAACTTGAATCACTTCTCTTTCCTCTCCTTCTTTTGCAAATATTCCCTCAAATTTGTAGTCTAACTTGTGCAAATACTTGCAAATTTTAAGCAAGAAAGTTGAAGATAAGTGGTTGTTAAGGCAAAAATGGAGGAGAAAGGATTCTTTATAGACATACATTTGAATGGATGGACGAGATTTCTCATCTAGAAAGATTCCAAGATTGACGGATGAGGATTCATGAGACTGGAGGTTACAAAATGGATGGTCAATTAGAAAAGCCGAGAGGCAATCAGCTCTAGATTCAAAAATAATATAGTGGAGGGATAATGGTCAAATTAAAAATTAGAAATCATTAATTCATGAGGAAGGAATCTCTAGATAAGTGGAGGCACAAAATTTTTTAACAAATTATTTATTTGAGGAAAAAGGAAAGTTGGCATTTAATTAAAAAAAATTATAAAATTATTTTAATTAAATAGGAGAAAAAATGGGAGAAGGCATTAAATAATTAATTTGAATTAATTATTTAATAAAAGAGGGGGGTTGGGGAATAATCAAATAATTTTGACAATTATTTAACCATAAAGGAATTAAAGGATAAGTGAATAGTTAAATAATTAACTTTAATTATTTAACTATGGACGAAAGGTGATAAAGAAATAATTGAATAAATAATAATTTATTTAATTATTGAAGAAAAGGGGGGAATTAGTGGCGCAGTTAATTTATTTAATTGATTGGGATAGAATAAAGCTAAGAAGTGAATTAATTAAATAATTAGAAATCATTTAATCAATAGAAGAATGTGATCAAGGATAATTAAATAATTAAAATTATTTAATTATGCAGAGACGAAGACCAAGAAAAATAATGCTCGCAGACTTGGACATTTTTTAGTATCTACATTTTTCCCCTCTTTAACATAATGCAGTTCATCATGCATTGTGTCAAAGAAATTCAGTCAAAAGATGCCCTAGTGAAAGTAGGGTATATGTATGCCCCATTGGGAAAATTTTACAGATTTTCAAAATAAAATTGTAAAATTGTCTCGATAAAATGATTTGACAGCCAAAAATCCAATGGTGAAGATAGAATCAATTTTCAAGGATGGTAGGGGGGTCAAATTCAAGATCAAAGTCATCAATAGGCTTTTCCAATAGACAAGGTAGGCAAAAACCCTAATTTTGGACCTATAAATAGAAATTTGGCTGAGAAAAAGGGGCATTTGTGCATTCTATTTTTAGAAAACTTTGGAGCTTTGAGTGATTTTCTTACAAAGATGTCACCTATTCCAGAGGCCGCCCATCGCACATATCGCATCTAGAGGTACTGCCGACCTGAGGGAGCGCCACCCCAGTAAGTACTTGAAACCCACCTTTTAAGTTTTTTGTTTTCTGTGCATTTAGGTAGGGAAAATTTTAGCAAGCAATTATGTTGCAGAATTTTGTGATGCAATTGTGTGTGTGTTGATGCAGATGATAAGAAATTCACCACAATCATCTCATCATGATGCAATTGACTTATAGTTAGAGCAGGGGAATTTGCGTTGTGACACATAAAATGATGTGACACAACTAACTTTTCTTGTCACATGTGTGGTCAAGAATGACACAATCAAAAGGCTATGATGTAAGCATTGTACAATATGATGTATTTGATAGGCGAGTGACACAATTGTAGTTTTGAGTGAGTGGAAAATGTGTGTGATGCATTTGAAAGAATAGTGATGCAACTGCTTGGTTAAAAAGTTTCCCTAGATTAAGGTATTTTCACTTGGTCAACATAGGTCCAATAGGTTAACTCAAGGTCTTAGATTAACATGATGGTTTTCTTGATGCTTTCAAGAGTGTCTATTGCCTATCTATACATGGGAATCAAGGCCAGATGTTTTTCAACTGTGGGACCAGTTGGGTGACGAGGAGAGACAGGCATTGTTGGACCTTGGTTTGTTTTGTGTCACCTCTATGCCCATTATCAAGGAAAATAGGGGCATGTTGACAGCGTTGGCAGAGCAATGGCACTCTGAGACTAGCAGTTTCCACTTGCTGACAAGGGAGGAGATAGTCACCCTTGAGGATGTATACAAGATCTTGTGACTACTGATTCGAGGAAAGCTGGTACGCTTTGACCCCACTCAAGGATTATAGGTGCTCTATGAGTACTATGATTGCGATGATGCAGATCTTGGGATATATGGGTATGAGATCAGATGCGAGACCCTTGTAGAGAGATATGGCAGATATTATTACATCCTATGCACATTGATAGCAAGGGTGATTATTTTGGATCGCAGAGGTCACGGTTTCCTAGTAGGTTGGGGGGAGATGCTCGGGTCGATGGTTCTTTTTGGTATAGTGTATGTGTGGGGGCCATGACTATTGGCTATGCTTTATTTCCAGCTACATGATATTGCTTACAGGGGAGGATGGAGTCTAAGTTGCAAGGTCACATTGTCAATAGTATGGACCTAGGAGCAAAGTGTGTGTAAATCTTTTTCATTCTTAGAAATAGGACAAGGAAATTGTAACTTCTTGATTTTGTAAGGCATTTTTATTTTACTTGATTGGGAAACATGTTGAGGTGGAGGTGGAGGATCTAAGGTGACCCTATCATCCTTGTTAGGTATTAGTTGGTCTCTTGAAATGATCTTGTGAAAGAGAACACATTTTCCCTTAGGATATATGTAGGGGGGGGAAGATCTTGATATCCTAACCCCTTGGTATCCTTAGATGGTATTTTTTCTAATAATTTGTGGATTTCATGCTCATTTTTTATGTAACATCCTTGTTTGTTTAAGATCTTAAATCTTTGACCATAACTCTCTTCTAATTTAATGGGTGTATTAGTAACTCGATGAGCATAAGAAAGAAGACTGTCACTATTGTCCTTTTTAACAAGTTCATTAATGATTTGTGTTCTGACCTCTTATGGTACGACAACTAGGAGTTGGTGCTCCATATTCATACATGTATTAGGGGGCCCTTACACAAACCCATGTGGGGAATGTTGGCTACTAGAGGCAAGGGTTAGACACATTCGTTAATTTTATCTAGAGACCATATGGATCATATGATTTATGGGTTGGAGAGGATGATCACTTTTCGTGGTGTCGATAGCCCAGGTATCTTATCAGGTGCATAATGAAAATTTAGCATATTATCGAGATGTATCTCCCAGAGAGGGTTCAGAGGCAGTTTGAGGAGAGATAGGGTGTTCCAATTGGCACCACAAAGTTTGCACGGTCCTCCCAGGAGGTTTATCCATGGGGGCCTTAGATTGTTGTTACTATAGTTGAGCAAGAGATTGATTCCCTACAACCATTAGATTGGGAGTGGAGAGGTGGTGATGTTGATGCAGGGAGTACACTAGAGTATGATGCCTGGTGGTTGATTTACAAGCCAGTACCATTGACAGATCCATGGTAGCCAGCCTTGGTAGAGTGTAGAGGTAGGGGCCCGAGAGGCCAGAGAGATGACAAGGGGCGGAGGGGTGGAGGGATAAGAGATGGTGTATAGGGGGATGGAAGAGGGTAGGGAGATGATGAGGAGATGGGAAAGGAGGTTGAGGAGGAGACAACCATAGGAGGATGGATGGAGGATGACGAATGGTGAGATAGCTACCACCAATTAGAGAGGAGGAGGAGATGGAGGAGGACCAGCCCAAGGAGAAGGTAGTAGCAGAGGTGGTAGTACAAGAGGGAGAGTAGCATGTAGAGATGTCCGCTCTGGAGATAGCACAACTAGAGGTAGAGGTGATGGAGGTTGAGGCAATGGGAGAGGGGGGATAGGATGAGCATGGAGGGGATGTGGAGATAGATGAGGCTAAGAGAGTCATCCAGGAGCAGATTATTATGGGGATGGATGAGCCAGAGGAGGTGGGAGTCGGAGGGAATGATGGATCTACAAAGTAGAGGATAGCCATGCTATAGGCTCAGTTACAAGCCTTAGAGGAAGAGATGAGTAATGTCACAATAGAGAGGGATGCCCTTAAGGCTGAGAGGGACACTATGTAGACTGAGAGGACCTAGTTGTTATCAGTTGGCACCAAACAAATCAGTGCATGATAGAGTTTACAGCCACCTGCAGTGGATCTATCATTGATGTTTCTCATGAGTATACCTAGGCTAGTAGGGCCATGTAGTATTATAGGGATCTCTATGAGAGAGTGGTATCATCGAAGAGTAGGGAACCCACATTTCAGAGATTGACTGGTTCGTGGGGTAGGACTCACAATATGACACACAACAAGAATTCTTAGAGTAGGTCCGAGGGTGAGACTTCAGATGCGAGATGGGCCACCCCTATGGTAGGTCATCCACTTTAGAGCATAGGGTAAGAGAGTAACCATGACAAGAGGACAGGGATGCCCTAGGGATAGAAGATCAGGGTAGCTCAGGATAAAGCATCTTTTTATTTATCATGTTATATGGGAACTTACAGTTTTGATTATCCAGCTTTTGAGCTCCATTTTATTGGATACAACACATCTTGAAATTATACCCATGACACTTATTTTTTGTTTTGAGAAATATATATGATATGATATTTTTGGCGGCGGTTCATGATATGTAGTGTTATATGATTATGATTTATGTTTATGATGATGTTATGCTATGGATGTTCATCTTGTGGTTATGACATCTATTAATGCATTTTATATGATGGTGTGATTGTTTAAGATGCTTTATGATTATGAATTTATGATTATAGATGTTTAAACCATTATGACATGTATGACTAATGGATGCAATAGAAATGACCTAATGTTGTGAATGTGATGTACTATGTAAGTGAAATTAATGTTAATGTAATGAAATTCTTGTATGATAATGCAAAATGTGATGATTGAAAATGTTTAATATGAATACAAATTTTGATGTGTAGTATGATATGCCATGTTATAATGTATAACATGATTTTATTAATGTGATGCAATTTCTATGAAATTCCATGTATTGTGATGTGGAATGTAATGCTATGAAATATGATGGATGGAAATGAACTATGATGCAATGTACAATGCAATGTCATATAATGTTAATTCTATATGGATGATTCTATCTTTTTGTGTTTTCTTATGCAAATATATGTAGCTCAATATGATAAAGCTACCTATGATGAAAATGCTTTCTATTATGATTGCTAACATGATTATGTATGCAAGATGTTTTTGTGTGTCACAAGACTCTGTCAAAATGTAGACGAAATAAATTTTAGTGCATAAGAGATGGATGTTAGTGTGAAAAAGGACAAAGGACAAAGGAGATGGAATGTTAGATGGGAAATGACAAGGGACCAACTTTCATGATTTTATATTTATCATCATTGGGTGTCAAAATTGTCGCAAATGGAACACAAACACCATGGTATGGCATAGACCAAGGTGCGCAAGGTGACCATTTCTGAGAAACAAGTAGTCAAAAAGACAAATCCAAAAGACAAGGAATGCCCTAGCTCATACCAAGGACCCAAGTATCCTATTCATTTTTCCAAGACAAACCACAGACAAAAATCAAAGAAAAGAGGTCATGATCCACCATATTTTCTCTAAATCATTTTGGACATCCTTGAGGTAACTAGTAACATGACCAAGAACCAATCAAAAGATAAGACAAATCTAGACCAACAAATTTTTTTCTAGAGAGACTATGTTTTCCAATAGTATTGATAAGATTGTTTGATATGATTGATTAGGTTGACCAAGATGAATGAATTTGACAGGTCGGTTGACAAGGATTGATTGATAAGTTGACAAAGGCTAACCAATTGAATTGATTAATTGTGCCTGGTTTCAAGGACACATCTTGATTAAAGCAAGATTAATTGACCAAGATGACAAGATTGATTGATTTGATAAAGTTTGATTGATATGATTGATCAATGTGATGATACCTAGTTTTAGGAAAGACATATCTTGTAGAAGGAAAGGTACACATCTGATAAACTTGACCAAGTGACCATTGTTGATAAAGCACCTAATTTCAAGAAAGACATATCCTGCTTAAGGTGAATGACCAAATTGACCAAAGAGAAAGCTAATCTCAGGAAGGATGCATCCTAATAAAAGGAAAGAGATATGATTGAATGAGACAAATGACATAATTCCCCATTCCAATACAATATCAATGATCAGATTAGTTGATTGATGATAAGATGATTGACTGATTGAAGATGAAATATTTTGTTGGTTATGTTTTCCTATTGATTCATGGTTTGGTTTAAATGATGATTGCTTGCAGACCAAGAACAAGACCAGTCGACAAACCCTAAAGTACTGACCTAGGTGGCCTCAGGGTTCATCGATTGATGGGCCTTTCCTACATTATACATGCAGAGACCTCGTAGTTCGACATGACTTGACTTTATTTTATTTGACAAAATACTAAGCCATGATTTTATTTGGAAACCTAAAAGGACTGACCTAATTTCTTGGGGGCCATTGAAGATTAGCCTTTCCTATGTAGAAAACTTACAGAGACAACATAGTTCCACCCTACTAACACAAACTAGCTCGGACTCGACTTAGACCTTGTTTTTGGAGTTTTGATGTTTTTTGATGTTTTTGGATTTTTGATGTTTTATGATTTTTTTGGATTTTTGATGTTTTAAAAGACTAATACCGTGTGTTATTTCCCATGAAGACATAAGTCAAGGAATTTTCCCTAATCAGGTATAAGACCAACTTATTATGCGTGAGGGGATCAATGGATGCAAAGGATGATCATGAAAGTGAAGGTGCTAAATTTCAATGGTTCCCAAGCCATAGGAAGGATGACAAAGTTTTATTATGGACGAGTGCAAGTGGATGACTAGGTGGAGTGATAGTAGATGGAGGAACATAGACTGACTACACATGGTGCTTGTTTTCTAGGTTTTCACTATGGTACCTATCCAAAGCACCACCGAAGTGGTTTTCACTTTTGGACGAATTATTTCTCTTTATAATTTTTTTTTTATCATTTTTTTTTTGTTGTCACCAAGA
>VDFB02360554.1:0-21987 GCA_007258455.2 Sequoia sempervirens
CTTGAGGAATCCCTAGAGCATAAAACATAAAAAATAATTTGAGAACATTGAAGTGATGAAAATAAAATAATTATTCCTTGGCACCATATAGCTTGAGTTTTGATGTATACATGTGTTAGTCTCTAGAAAACCTCACATTGCATTGGCTTTAAGTATAATTTTAGTTCTAATTTTCAAATAATTCTAGAGCTTAGAATTGGGCATTTATTAAAATATTTAAAAAAATAAAATTTAAAGGAACTATTGATCATTAGATTAAATTCAATGGGAGTTTAGAAAAATCTTAAGCTAATTAGATGTTGCAATGTAGATTGGATAGGGGATATTGATCACCAAATATCAACATTAGAATGCTACTTCATTGTACATGAAGGTGTAGTTTCATGAATAATTAAGAAAAAATAATGGTTTCTTTCAAAGTGCAAAGTTAGAATATATAGGAATTTGCAAATCCATAAAATAATTAATGTGGTTGAAAAAATTATGAAAATCAAAGTGGAATAGTGAGGGACACAAAATTTAAGGTTTCATTGGAGAACTAAGCATGTATTGAAGTACACTATCATTTTCTTCATGAACAAAGTAAAGAGAAAATTGTGTAGGTGCAATACTCAACAATGATAATGTGATGACAAAAACATTAAACAAAGGTATTGGTAAAAGATAAGTGTAAGGTTTGTAGGGAAGGATTTAATGTACAATATTTTAGTTTAAGAGTACATTTTAAGTTGGGGTATTGTAAGTTGAAAAATGGTCATACATTAAAAATTTCTAATTTTAATAAGAAAGCCAATGCAAAATGTATGCACATTCAATTTTAAACACACACTTGAGAGTGAGAGAGAGAAGAAAAAATCATCGTGTACCTTGTTTCTTTCTATGGTAATTTTCCAAGTTTTGTTCATGCCTCTTATGTTCTTCTTTTGACAATTTTCGTTGAGACGCATTTTTCTTTTTCTTTGTTGTCCCATTTTCTTCTTCAACTTAAAGATGACTCAAAACAAGTCCTCTACCAACTTAGTTAAATTATCCTCCAAACTTTTCCTTGATTGATAAAAATGAAAAGTTGTCGAGCTCCAATATTTTCCTCCTTGATAAATGTGCAAAAAGTTCTCCAAAATCTGTGTTCCAAGTGATATAAATGACAGTTAATCTTGCAATTTGATATCCAAAATAATGAAAAATAAGCTTCTATTTATATGCATATCCAAGATGGGAAAAAAATTATTCTAGTGTACATGGAATAACTAGATCCTAGTTTAAATGAATCAAGTAGTAAACAAACAAGTTATTTCATTCTGGATTTTGTTGTTATTTAATTCATAGGTATGCACAACATATCTAGTAATTTTAGAATTTTGTTAAAGTGCCAAAAATGTATATTAGAGGTATAATTTGAATTGAATTTTCTTAATTATATTTGAATTGAATTTCAAGTTACTTGTCAAAAATGTATAATAGAATTATAATTTGAATTAAATTTTCTTCATTATATTTGAATTGAATTTCAAGTTACTTGTCAAAAATGTATAATAGAGGTATAATTTGAATTGATTTTTCTTAATTATATTTGAATTGAATTTCAAGTTACTTGTCAAACATATTATATCTTGTTCTCAACTCAATGGTTCATGTTGCTTAAGTCATTTAATTTTTTTTTTTATTGTGATCAACACGAATGAACTTAATTATAAAGTGGCATTGATTTCCCTAAAATTCTACTAGAGATCAAATGTATATTGAATATAAGGAAATGTAAGTTGTAAGAGATCATGAAATAAGAAAACATGTATGTATATTGAATATTTAAAGCAAATGCATACATATATTATGTGTAAACATGTTTAAACCATAAGCAAACACATGTACATACATGTAAAGGGATTCAATACATATAAACATAACACATATTATAAGCAAAGAGGCAAATGTACGAATATATCATATAAGAAAAATGTAAATTAAAGATCATTAAATGTTGAATACTAAAGATCAACAAATAAGAAAATGTATGTATATCATATATAAGCAAATGTAAGTTAGAGATCATCAAATCTCAAATACTAAAGATCATCATGTATAGGCAAATGCATGTGGTAAAAATCAAAAATCTAGTGTGCATGGCCTAATATGAATGTCTACTCCTAGTCGAATGGCCATCTGAATGAGAACGGTCCTACTCTAATGGATGTGTTGAGCCCTGCAAATAAAATTGTGTACAAGATGTGTTAAATACATAATTTTTATATTAAATAAATTTTATGAAAGTTCTTATTAAATGAACTTGTATTTTTAAATATCAATCTAGATCTATGCATACATAAATATTGCATGTAAATATACACATGTGATTATATAAAAATAAAAAACTCACATGTCCACTGGTAGCAGATTCATCCATAAAGTCACATCGATCATGCACACGATCTGGACCAAGGCTAGGAGTGATATGAGGTATGTCCACCTGTAACAATATATATACATATATATATATCAACTTACATGAATATCTAGTTAAATTTTTTTTTTAAAATAATGAAAAAGTTATTGAAACATGCACATGAAGACATACATGAATATCATTTGATATCGGATGACCTAAGTCCTCTAAAACAGTTGCCTCCACCATATCCACCAAACGGTCAAGCGACGAATCAACATCTGCATCCATCCGATCTATCCCATGTCGTGCCATAAATGATGAATGTAGAGGACTATGAAGGTGAGATGGCATCGGCGATGATGAACCAAAACCAATCAACATATCAATAAAACCCATAGTCTGTGCAGCTACCGGATGAACTATAGGTGGATCCTAATGTGCACTAGTGCTTTCCATTTTGAGGAAGTGATGGGATCACAGGCTGACAATGACCTCTATGTCTCAAATGATCTCTAACATGTTCTATACAAATCCCATTATCTAATGCAATGTGGGAATATGCCTCCAACAAGTCCTCGACCAAACAATGCAAAGTCATGCATGCTATATCTCCTATAAGTGCATCAAGCTATGTAGGAGTAGGGATACCGACCATTGTAAAAGGATCCATGGTGGTCCACTGTGTTGTTGGTGTAATTAAATGTCTTGTACCTTGTCTTAGGTCATGATTACACCTTAGTTAAGTTTACTTAGGGACCACATAGGAGGTTGTTGGAGATTTTCCACTTTTGGTGGACTTGACATGTCATTACCACATCACTTCCACCTTTTGTGGACACATCATGTGATATCTCTCCACCTTTTGTGGGTGATCCACCTTTTGTGGAGATTATCACATTATCATTTTCCACTTTAAGTGGAATGATAACTTTTCATTGTTGTCTCATGTCATAAGATTACGACACTTGTCATAATCTTATGCCCTTCTATGTTCTCACCTTGGCTATATAACCAAAGGGTCTCCTATGCATAGCATAGTATTGTACCATTCTATCATTTCATATTATTGACATTGAATACAGTTTATTCTTGTCATATTATTCTCTCTTTTGTGCTTTCTATTAGGCCTCTAGATCTTGGGTGGCTACCTTCATAGCCAATTCTTACATGGTATCAGAGCGTTTGGAGTGTCTTTAGTTAGTCATTTGGAGAGATCCTTGGAGGGTTCCATTTTTGGCCTTATGTTGCAGGTGCATATTGGGAGCTTGTTGCATCAGATCTAAGCTCGCCATTGATCCAGAGTGTCTGAGATAGTCAGATTTTCCTTTTGTTTCGTCTCAGTTGGACATCAGAGGCCAAATCTACAAAGGGGTGAAGATTGGAGGTGGTTGCCAGATCCAGAAGCTAGCTACCACTTTGGAGCATTTTCAGCTGAAAAGGACATCGCCATCGTGCTCAGAAGGGCCAAAAACCCATAGATCGACTGCCAAATCATCCAAATCGGAGCAAGTTGTCTGTCGAGGCAAAAAAAATTTAGCAGGATGGCTGTATGGCCAACCTGCGCAGTCGGTACGATTTTATTTCAAAAATTTTATTATTTTTCCACTGAAAATATTTTGTAAAAATGAAAAATAAAAAAAAAATTATTACATATTTCGCAGCTTTTTTTATAAATAAAAAAATAAAAAAAAAATAAAAAAATAAAAAAATAAAAAACAAAAATATAGTCTGCGGACTGTATTGTACAGTCCGTAGGACTGTACAGCCGCAGCAGACCGCAACGCCATGTGGCAGGAGGCCACTGGCCACCGCGGCCCTCTGCGGGCCCCTCCTCATTTTCCACCGGCGGCCTCCAGCAGACAATCCGTTGGTAAAAACCGGCGCTCAGGAAAACTCCGACAAACAGCGATAGAATATTCTGGGACACCTAACGGCGGCAATTTCTCCAAAATCCAGCGTGACAAAGAGAATATTCCGCTTGTCTGAAAGCATATTTCGTCCACTTTTTCCGGCAAAGCGACGGCGACGGTGGCGGCCATTTACCCATAAAATTTGAGCTCGTGATTTGATGATATCAGCATGACGTCAATAGGGTTTTCCAAATTTTTTGCCCCCCTCACCAATGGGCTTTTTGAATTTTCCGTTCGACTTTGGAAGGCCATATCTAGCTCATTTTTGCTCCTTTTTTCGAGCAATTTTTTTTGATTTGGGATAATTTTTCATGTACTTTGCAGTGGTGTACTTGGTTTCTAATTTTGATGGACAGATTTTTCATAATTTTCAGTTTCTCATGACTGTACCTGTCTTGTCACCATTTCTGCAACTTCAGAGGCTTAGTTCAGGCTCATACGAACTCCTTTTTAGGTGTCATTTTTTTAAAAAGTGCATGATTTTTTATCTATTTCTTGAATCTACAATCAGTTTGAAGCAATCTGGAGTGGATTTTGTACTTTCAGCATATGGTCATTTTTGGCCTATTTGGCACTTGTATTGCATAGATATGAATTTAGGTCTTTGCTTATTTGTTCTAGACTATTATCAGCCTCTTTATTGGTAAGTTGTAAATCAGAAATCATAAGCCCACTTAGCCAAGTTGCAAGTGGCCTATTGTACATGCACTACCTTATAAAGTGCCAAAATCATCTATTTGTGGGGGGGTACTTTGATTGAGTGAATTTGGGGGGGGGTGTATCTTGTGTGATTGTTCATATTTTCTCTCTTGTGCTTTTTCATTCCATCATGGGTTCATCTAAAGTTCCACTCTTAACTGCACATAATTATGGTACATGGAAAGTACGCGCATGGAGTAAACTAATGGAAAAAGGTTTAATTCACTACATTGATGGAACCATAACTGCACCTTCAGATCCTAAGGCAGATCCAATTGCATATATGGATTGGCTCACTAAAACTTCTATGGCATTGGGTACATTAAGAAAGTTCATTTCAGATGATCTCATTTTTCATGTTGATAAATGTACTACAGCTAAGGAAGCTTGGGATAAACTTGCTGATTTGTATGGTAAGGTTGATAAGGTTAAGGGATACAAACTTGAACATGATCTCTTAAGCCTTCATCCCAAGGATTTTGATACAATTCAGGATTATGTCACTAAGGCAAATGAATTAAGAGCACAACTAAAAGATTGTGGTATTGAAAAAGAGGATGATCAATTGGTCTTCAACTTGTTGGATAAACTTCCAGTTGAGTATGCAGCCTTTGTTTCAAGTTTTCAAACTCAAAGATTGACAATTAGTAACTTCATAACACCATCTTTTGAGGCTCTCACAGATCTTTTGATTCTTGAGCAAAATAAGTTGATGAAAATGGGTATTCTCAAGTCTTCAACTTCAAGAGCATTGGTGGTCAATCATGGAAACAATAAGCAAAGCAAAGGGAAGGACCAAAATCAATCCTCACCAAATCCACAAGGAGAGAACAAACAATCCACTCCTCCACAAAAAAGCTCATCAACATCATCTTCTTCAAAGAAGTACAATAATTTAAGCAAGAGGGAGCAACCAACATGTGCATATTGCAAAAGGATTGGTCATGAAGAGCATCGTTGTCATGTTAAGCAAATTGATGAGTTGAAACACATCCTTAAGAAGAACAACATCAACTTTCCAGCTGCATATCAAGAGAAGGACTCATCTCCTTCCACTTCTTCTAAGGGAAAAAGTACAACTCTCATGGCAACAACATCAAGCTCTTCTCCTTCTTCTACATCATCTCAACATGAGAAACATAAGGGGCAAGCATTTATTGCAGTTGCAGATTCTAATACAGATCAGTGGATCCTTGATTCAGGAGCTTCGCATCATATGACTTCGTGCAGGGATATGTACTCTTCATTTGATTCTTGTTCATCACCACCCATTTTGATGGCCAACAACACTTCTTTGGAAGTTTGTGGGAAGGGTTCTATTGACGTTGAAGGTGGAGCATTCAATGATGTTCTATGTGTGCCTACTTTGTCAAGGAACATCCTTTCCATCTATCAGATTACACATAGTGGTTCAGGAAAGAGTGTAGAGTTCACACCAGATTCTGTCATTGTTCAAGATTTGCATAGCAGGGCTCTTGTTGCAGTTGGGGAGGTTGATGATCATTCTCGGTTCTACACCTTCTCATATTTTTCTCCTATTGATGATTCAGTTCACCCTAGTGTGGACAAACTTGATGAGATTGAGTATGGTTACTTGAATCTTGGAGTGCTCACTAGTCTTGAGGTTCTTGAACCTATTGTTGATACTCCATCTTCTACATTCACTGATGTACCTGATGATACTTGTGTTCTGACAGTTTTAGTACCTTGTGATTTAGGGCAACAGTGCATACCTTGTCTTCCAGCAACAGCTTCATGGGATGACTACTTGACAGACATTAGCAGTTTGTTTGTGGAATCCTACATTGCGAACTTGGGAGACACATTTGATTACTTACATCTTCTCTTTGATGAAGGTGATTCTTCTTCAGTTGTTGCGAGGGAACACTCTGACCCTCCTCTACATGATTAGTCTTTTGAGGTTGATGTGATTGTGGATGCATCTTTACAACAGTTGGAGGAGGCCACTTTCTCTTTTGAGGAGACATTGTCTTTGGAGTATGTTCTACCTTCATCCTTGCTAGATCTTGAGTTGTCTTTTTCAGCAAATGAGAGTGTTGTTGCAAAGGGGTTCTCATAGGTTCCAGGAAGTGACTACACCATTGCAACTTCACATAGTTTGGGAAAGGCATCTTTCAGCATCAACACAAGGAACTTTGAGCAGCTTTTAGAGACTTCTTCTATTTTGAGGGTTCTTCCTTCTTCACTTGTGGATTGGGGAGACTTCATTCATCCACCTTTGGTATTGTTTCTTCACAAGGGGAGGAACGTTGTTTGACAGTTTTGGAGCAGCTTCTTCATTCCTTCTTGAGCATCTTCCATGGGTGATTATTGTACATTGAAGGGGGGCTACCTTGTCTCTCTTCTTCTCTTGTATGGGGGGGACTTTTTCCTAACATGGGGTTTTTTCCTTCTCATGCTATGTTCATAGGCTTTTGTATTTCATCTCTCTTTTGGGGGGTAGTTTTTTCCCACTGGATTTTTCTATCTTTACTCCACTTGTGAGAGATTTCATTGTTTGTACATGGGTACCTAACATGGCCTAGTAGCCGAGACCCATCTTGCATTGTTTGCATTTGTGTACATTCTCCCTAAGTTGCACTTAAGGGGGGGTGTTGGTGTAATTAAATGTCTTGTACCTTGTCCTAGGTCATGATTACACCTTAGTTAAGTTTACTTAGGGACCACATAGGAGGTTGTTGGAGATTTTTCCACTTTTGGTGGACTTGACATATCATTACCACATCACTTCCACCTTTTGTGGACACATCATGTGATATCTCTCCACCTTTTGTGGGTGATCCACCTTTTGTGGAGATTATCACATTATCATTTTCCACTTTAAGTGGAATGATGACTTTTCATTGTTGTCTCATGTCATAAGATTACGACACTTGTCATAATCTTATGCCCTCCTATGTTCTCACCTTGGCTATATAACCAAGGGGTCTCCTATTCATATCATAGTATTGTACCATTCTATCATTTCATATTATTGACATTGAATACAATTTATTCTTGTCATATTATTCTCTCTCTTTTGTGCTTTCTATTAGGCCTCTAGATCTTGGGTGGCTACCTTCATAGCCAATTCTTATAGTGCTGAAAATGGTGTGGATCAGGAATGTCTGGACATCAAATACTGACCTACACGATCATCAGATATCCTAGTGGTGGCAGTCACAATCTCATGTACAGTTTCAATTGCTTCCTTTTGGGAAGCAACGCCAACCTCATCTGCTATGGAGGCTAGAGTTGGGGTGAGAGAAGGAGACCTCTCACCAACCAATACCCTAAACACTGGGGGTGGTCTATCTACTCAATGATAGGTGGGCCTATCAACAATCCTGCCACGCCCCTGACCAACATATGGTGGAATTTCCAAGGAGTTAACTTTGAGGCCCAAATGGACCTCAACATACAATTGCTGAACAAAATACAATGGAATCTGTTCATTGTTTGGGTATAGACCATGTGCTGCAAGAAATAGTGGGTAGATCAATGAGGCCATAGCATGATCGACACATCTAGTGACCTGGTATCCCCTAACCTTACACACATTTTGATAAAATGGAAAACAAGTGGTTTTTATCATTTCTTTGGTTACACTATCCTGTATTTGTTTAAGGGGAATGTCACCATGTACTTTTTCCCACATGCAGGAAAGAATAGCAGTCACTCTATCTGAGGAATATGCACTAGTCCTCTCAAGTTCATCTTTTAGTTTTTCTAGACTATGCAATATTAACATGCATGGTTCACTATATATCCCCGGGTTTGCACCCTGTGCTAATGAATCTCTCAATTTTTAAATCTCATTACTAGTATTTGCAAACAAAGAATCTAGCACAAGTGGAACATGATTTGCATTTTCAATGTTATATATATATAGTGCACCTAAAAGAGCAATGAGACTTTGGTAAATAATATATGTAGATAAAGGGAATACAAATCTAAAATAGTTGCAATAGTTCATCTACTCACCAATAATATTTTCATACCATTAACAATTTAAAAAGAATTGTAAGAAAACTATAATCTATAACATAACATCCTTAAATGGTTCAAATTTTAAATGAAATGATGAAAGAAAGAATAAGAATACAAATATTAGTATAAAATTATTTGAAAATAATTGGGGATAAAAATATTTAATCTAATAGTTGTTAACATAAATGAACTTCAAAATAGGATTATGTAAGTGAAAAAAAGTTCTATTTCCTTCATTGAACCTAAATTTATCTAGTTAAGATATGTCTAAAATTAAGAATTCACACTAGAATATCAATATTCCATAAGAATCTCATAAAGAGGATGAATTTAATGGAAGATAATATAAAATCCTCCATATGAGGATGAATTTTATCATTACAATATGAGTGAATCATCTCAATTATATAGCCAAGAACATCAAAAAATTATAGATTGGAAAGCAAAATAATCAAACATTTATCATATTTTTATATGTATAAAGTTTAGATACCATCAAACTATTTAAACTTATAGATTGCATAGAGCTATAAATTGAATCGTTAAAACTAATTTATTAAGTATCAAATATAATAAAGTTTGACTTCATATTGCATGTACTTGTTATAAATATCTCACTAATCCAACCATACATTTTATATATGTTAAAAAATATATAATTGTTATGCCCATAATTTTTCATTATATCTCGACGTGGATCTCCTTCAACTAGATCAATTAAAAATTATTTGTAATGTTGGAGGAAAATGGATTTAATATGATTAGAGTTGTCATGGAACTACCTCTCTTGATCAACGATAGATATTATCCACTCTTGAGAATATAAATATGTTCAAGATAACTAAAAAATAAT
Source organism: Sequoia sempervirens (assembly GCA_007258455.2). Taxonomy (NCBI): domain Eukaryota; kingdom Viridiplantae; phylum Streptophyta; class Pinopsida; order Cupressales; family Cupressaceae; genus Sequoia; species Sequoia sempervirens. The sequence continues at coordinate 9,836 of VDFB02360554.1, forward strand.
TTGTATCCCTTATATCCTTTCATCCAATGTAGCCTATCTCTTAATTGAGATCCTCTACCACAATTAAGTTCAAATCTTCTAAGTTTTATTTCAACAGAAGCAACCACTCATTGTAGAAAGTTATTGAAGTAAGCGCTAAAGCCAAAACAAGTTTTTTTTTTCTTCTATTTGGATCCATATTTTTTTTCCATTCTAGATCTCTTTCTAGCCATATTCTTATTGTAAGATCATAGTAAGGTAGTGCAATAGATTTAATTGCATCATTCCACAATTGTATCCACTTCCATTTTGATGAGGTCTAGGAACATCAACCAAAGACATATTAGGGAAGCAAGGTGATCAATTTGATTGAGGTGGGAAGTGTTGAGCTTGAAGGATAGATTATTAGGTATGAGGAATAAGAAGTTTGAAAAGTTTAAAGAATTGGGAGGTGATATGTGAGATAGGTTTAATAGAATCTACTTAAACAAGGGTGTTTTGTGGAGAGGGGACAATGGAAAGAGAAATAACTAAGTTTTAATCTATCAATACAACTGAGTTTCCCTTAGTTCACCATCTTTTTAGTTGGTCCAAGTGAACTAGTGATCAATATAAGAATATTTTTTGTCTAAAATGGGATCTAAACCCCTCATGGTATTTCTAGTTAGGATGTAGGAATTCAATTATTTTTTAGAGAGTTTATGAGAACTAAACCAACTTGTATCTTGGTTTTCACCATATCATATTCACCTCCTTGTAGCCATTTAGTCATGAGGGAGGGGCATAAAAATCCATTCCCACAATTTAACTTGAGATGAGGAGTCATTAAGCATATACAATAAAGAAAAAAATGAATAGGTGTCCTTGGATTAGTATTGTAAAGCACTAAGCACAATTGTTGTTGGAATCCTCCTCAATAGATGATAAACTTAGCCAAAGTATTGGGAAAGGTGGGTCAACCTTGCATCCTAATATTTTGATTTATTATTTTGTCCTCATATTAGGAAATGAGGCATCTCACTGTCATTTGTTGAATGCTTTGGGAGGTGTCTAAGATGTTCCAAGAGCATATAATATCATTATAGCTTTATAAGATGAAACCCTCTTATGAAATATTCTTATGACATTTAAGAGCATGACTATAGAATATTTATGGTAAAGTATTGACCAACATTATGAAAAATCATAAGAAATATTTTAAGAAATAGCAACTGTGTCAAGGAAAAAGATGTGGACATTTACAAAAACTTTTTTTTTTTTAAGAAAAAGTGGGAGACCACTTATAATTTTATTTATTTATAATATTTTACATATAGCTGGTTTAGGCAGACATACTAGTAGGAAAGAACCAACAAGAAAACCCCCAGTTGCAGTCTGAGTAACAAATTTTACAAAATATCAAAAAGACCAGTGAGGTCCTAGTACAAATGACCAATTGTCTGATTACAATGTTACAAAAGCACATTGGTTGAACACATCAGTACATATGCGCATTCTCTTATGCACCCAAAATACCCAAAAGAAGAAATCATACTAGATATACCCGTGACTTGAATACATAACACAATGGAGATTACAAAACCTTACTAAACATAAGAATGATAAGCTAGGAAGCCACTTTCAAAAAGATGCAGATTTTCCACCAACATGCTGAAAGCCATTAATGGAGCTTTCTTTTGTTTCCAGTCATTTACCTTTGTGTTGGCGATCATGCTCAAATGAAGGTTTTGATTTGTTTTAATATCAGGCACATAATGATAACAAAATTTCTTTTTGGATGAAGATGGAAGTTGCAAATCATGAATGCAAACATGACTTCTCAAGAAAGAAATGGCATGATATTTTCTTTTTAAATCATCAATCTCCTCCATGGAAATGGTAGATCTGTATCTGTTTAAAACTTGGTAGAGATGTGAGGAAGTGTCATGCATTGTGGATAATAATATGCCTTGAAATATGTGAACATAGGTCTCTTCTTATGAAACAAAACCTTCTTTGAATAATTAACATTAGAAATTAATACAGTTTGGTGAGCATATTGTATAATCACACTAGAAACCCACAATGGAAGATTGAGAGTCTCAACTAAGAATTCCACCTTATAGATAACATTCATACTAGAAGCCAACATCAAAAGACCAAATTTCATAAATAAAGCTCATGTGTTATATATCATGCCTTTGAGGGGTCCACAAGTACCATGAGCCTTTTGAAATGCTTCTCCATCTAAATGCATCCATTCCAAGACCATTGGGAGGTGGGTATACAATATGAGCCAAGTATTAATTTCTAATGTTAATTATTATTGAGAAGGTATATAAATTATTTGAGGAGCATCTTAATTGTTCTCATGCAGAGGTTACATCTTAGTCAATTTCTCCAATGTATATGAGTTCCATATATTGTAAATTTTTCTTAATATAAAAACATATTTTATTTCATTAAAATTAACCTATCTATTCCATGTTACAAAGGATGCTCTTATTTTAAATTATAAGTATATAATTCAAAATTAATTAGTAATTTTCAAGATAGAGTACACAAAATTTCTTTAGTTAAAATAAAACAATATTCTTATTTCCATGTGAGAGTTATGTAAAATGGTAGTTTGACATGTCTCAAAAATATTTCTTTTATATATACTAATTTTTTATCATTGTACATTATGAGTGAATCATCTCAATTATATATCCAAGCACATCAAAATTTTATAGAGTGGAAAGAAAAATAATCACACATTTATCATATTTTTGTAAGGTGTTCGAAAAGACTAAAAGTTTCCCTAGAAAGAACTAATTAAGGAATAAAAAAACGGAAAGTGTATACCTCATTGTATGTTGACCTAGTTCCCATATAAAAAGATCATGGAAATGCTAAATGAGTTGATATAAGAATTTTTAAGAATGAAGGCACAAAATTCATAACACTAATCCTAAAAGCAACAAGAAAGGTAATGAATAAAATCTTCCTAGTTATTTTGAAAGAAACTTTAAAAGGTTCTAAATCCCCTTCACACCCCTTTCTAAATGAAGATAAAATAAATAAGTTACCAAATATTTCTTAGAGTTTAAAGGTGGTGATTTTAATATGATTTGAGAATAAATAAGATAAATTAGATGAAATCAAGTTTTGTTGTAAAGGTGATGAATTTCGGGGGAATAAGATGAAAATAATTTTGAACCTAGTTGACTCATTAAATGGCAATAAGATAGATTTTAAAGGGGCTTTATTTAAAATATGTAATAGTTAGATATGCACTAATACATTATATTCTTTATTAGATAGTTATTTCTTCCATAAACATTTCTTAAAATCTTATAATTTATTAATAATAGTGATGTGTGCATCCCTAGACACTCTTTCATAACCACACTATTAATGTTTCTATTTTTACTAGAGGATACTCTAATTGAAAAGCACGTAAAGAGGAAGGGTTAGTTAACCTTGATATTAATGCAATGAAAGGTGGGATTATCTTGATGGTATCAAAGTTATCTTAAAGATATATTGAAGGTTTTTCTTCTATGCCTAAACACATTTAGTGAAATATAATGAATGTGTTATCCTAGAAAAATATGTATAGCATTAAGGATAAAATTTAGACTTTAAGTTGAAAGAAAATGTCAAATATTTAGAATAAAAATGGTGGGGATGGAATACAAGCTTCAAGAATCTCCTTGTAATAATTAATTGCAATAATAAATGATTAAAACTAAACACGAATGGATATGTCACCAATAATTTTTAGATAAAATGACTAAAATTAGAGCCAAGATATCTTAGTTCAAGTATCAAGATAAAGGTATCAAATTCTTATTCAATGTAAACATAGCCGAGTTTGATAGATAAAAAGTTGGCCCCATTAATACTAGGGGAGCATTGTCTAATGAGATTAAGTTGACACTATTCAATTTTTAAAAGTTAGAACCCTAACATTTATATGAGGAGCTTGTAAAATAGAACCTTATTAGGAAGAATAGGAGAGGAGAAATGAACCCATAATAATTATACTTATACAAATAAAAATAATAATAATGTTTAACCATTTCAAAATGTTAAATTTGTTTCACTATGATGATCAATAGCTAATTTTTACAAGGAGGCCACGATTTATAGGGAAATAAAGACTACATAAGAGGAGAATTTATAACATAGTAACTTGGTTGTAGTTGTTTCTTTAGCATTAACTATTTTCTCTTTTTTCTTTTGTTGAACTGAATATTTTATTTGATCTCCTAAAACTTATCAATGGTACTTGATCTTTATAATGATTATTTTCTTCTTTTTCAATTATTATCATCTTAGAAGGAATACCATTTCAGTTTAGAGCAGGGATAAATGTATTTTTCTTTTAAAGTATTTAAAATATTATATTTATTTGATGGTTCCTTCTTAACCTCTTCCACTACTTGGAAAAAATTATCCAACCACTTGAATCTCCTTATATTAATCAATTTACTTATATGATTTATGTATGTGTTTTTAGTGATTTACTCTTTATCCTTTCAATTTATTCATGATATACTTTAAAATAGTTATATGTTCAAGTATATAATAGTTTTTCATAATTGGATATGCCTTAAGAAACTCTTTAAACGTGAAATTATTTGATGAGGGAAGATATAAATTAAGGTTATTCTTTCTTACTTACCTCATGCTCATCCATATTTTTTGTCCATAAATATCTCAAATCAAATTGGATTTTGCAAAGAGGATAGCTATATTTTAAATATTCGCTCTTAGACAAAGTCATTTATTTCTTTGTACAAATTTAAAATTGATCTATGTAATTTAATTTTTAATAGTTTTAACATGGATATATGAAGAGTAGTTTTAAATATATATATATATATATATATATATATATATATAGTAAAGTGGACATATTTTTATATTTTCCTAATACTAGAAAATTTAATAATACCTTCATTCCTTCTAAATCCTAATAGAACTATTTTATTATACATTTCATTCAAACAATCTAGTTTCTTTCCTCTAAATTTATTCTTTGATTCATACATTTAGTTCACCAACCATTTTTGGAGTAATGTCATAAGACTCAAAGGAAAAATATGAAGAATTTTATCCAAGTTTCCATTGTATGCACCCTAGAAACTTTATATCATGAATTGTTTGATATAATTTCTCAAATAAATTTGTTAATGAACTGTTTGATATAATGCATCAAATAAATTTCCAATAGTGTTTTTTTGATGAGTGGTATATTAAGAAATAGTGTTTTGATATAATGCCTCCAAATAAATTTCCAATAGTGTTTGATGATATAATGCCTCAAAATAAATTTGTTAATGAACTGGCCGATTATAGGGTGCATACAATGGAAACACTATTATTTCTACATCATGCTCCATCAAAGTACCATGAGCATTTGATATAATGCCTCAAATAAATTTGTTAATGAATTGTTTGATATAGGGTGCATACAAAGGAAACACTATTTCTATCACACTCCATAAAACATTACCATGAACTCTTTGATATAATGCCTCAAATAAATTTGTTAATGAACTGTTTGATATAATGCCTCAAATAAATTAGAGGTGCCCTGGTAAAAATGTATGCAAAATGTGAAAGCATAGACAGGGCATGCTAATTTTTTGACAGAGTAGAAATGTATCATCGAAATAGTGTATGTTGAAAATTCTTTAAAAACTTTCAAACAAATGCAGTTTCAATTCAACAAATTAAAAAAATTTCACATTCAGGGTTTCAAAATTTAACAAACAAATGCATTTTGAACTCTACAAAATTTGAATTTCACATACCTAGTGCTCGATATGCAAGTTGGGTTGATGAACTTTGGAGAGATGAAGTTGAGTTTATGTTCACCAGAGAGATGAAGTCAGTTTGCTCACCGTTTGCAGATCACAGTCTCGGTTCACCGCACACACAAGCACAGGGAAAGCAACTGGTAAAAAGAAAGTGAAAATGACAGTAAAAAATGACAATGTTTTTTTTTTATGTCTTATTTAAGGGGGTTCAGTCGAACCCATGTTCGACTGAACCCCTTTAAATAAGATTATTTTTATTTAGGGTTTGTGGGTTCGGTTGAATCGATTGTTCGAATGAACATATGTGTTCGGTCGAACATATAATGGGGTTCAGTCGAACCATTGAGTTCGACCAAACCAATTGAGTTTGGGGAAAAGGAAAAAAATGAAATTTCCTTCCTCATATAATTTGTAAACCACTGTTGTGGTTTGACCCATACCATGACATACACTCCATAAATTGTAAGGGGTAGCCTTTTGTCTAGCAAAATATGTACAAATTCCATAGAATGGTATAAGAAAATCATTGGAAATTGTATTATGAGTTATGTATGGACTTTGAAACAAAAGGGTGACCCATAAGAATTAGAACCACTCATATATAAAAACTGTAGAAAAAAATCATCAGATCATAGCTATATTTCATTATACAAATCAGTTCTAGTGTAGGGTTGGTTAATAACAATGTTCGCCAGTTAAAATTAGAAGTAGTATGGAAGAATTCTTCAAAAAAATAAAAGAATCCAGGAAATTTATTTTTGCTAGAGTTCTCTTCTGTGGTACCATTTCTTGGAAACCAGGGAGAGGTATTAAATATAGCTGATTTACTGCTTTCTTCTTTTCACCATCACCATTATTTCTCTGAATATCTCATATTTCCCCAAGAGTGGAAATTAAGTATAGAATTTTTATGTCTTATTGTAAAAAAGTCAATTAATTTCCACTATGATCTTTGGAAAATATTGTGCTTGGGATTTTGGTCTCTCTTATTGGTGCTTTAGTTGTCATGGATGGTATCATCCAAATTTAACTGAAGCATTTCCGCCCTTCTTACAAGGAGAATTTCCTCAATTTGTGTGAGATGAGGAAATTGTAATTTAAATTTCTCAGTAGTCTTGATCATACCATTAGTATTATTTCTATCAGTGGCTTTTAGAAGCTTTGGATGGTGTCTTTTAGATGTACCAAATCTACTGAGAATGACAGAAATAGCTAAAAATTGGAAATTCTAGTCCAAAGTGATTGTCAATTCATAACAAGTCCAATTAGACTTGCACAATGTCTCAAAAGTTATGGGAGGTGAAATTTACTAATAGAAGTGATATACACTTAGTGTGCAATGGGTACACCAAAAAAGTGTAGAAGGTCAATTAGAATAAATTTTGATCTTTTTTTTTTCATACATTTACTAATTACGATGATCATAATTAAATTTTTGTGTTATCTAAAATTATAATAATTATTAATTATTAATTATAATCATTATATATATATATAAATAATAGTTTTATTAAAATATATAATATAATAATAATAAATATAATTATATTCTTTATAATTTATATTTGCATATATTTACTAATTACTAATTTTGATCATAATTTAATTTTTGTATTATATTAAACATATAGAAGTAAACATGTAAAGGAAGAGTACTATAAAATATGTACATTTATGTGTTTCACACAAAATTTTTTTTAGTCATATCAATAAACATCTTAAAAAGACGTGGTAGAGAACAACTTAAGAAGCTAATAGCTAAGAGCTTGGAAGAAACAATAATTCATGCTCACACTTGATCATGGAGTCATCTACGATTTCTAGTATGAACTTTACTAAGGATTCACAAATTTTAAAAAATCATGTGAAAAAGTAAAATAATTGAATTACTTACATATTTGTAAAAATTAAAAAAATAAATTAAATCTAAAATAAATAATAATATAACAATTATGAAATAAGCAACACAATAATTATGAAATAAAATCAAATAATTTCCTTGTATTTTTAATTAATAACTATAAGGAGCAGCTAAAAAAATGAACATCGAAATGAAATAAGGATCAGGCACACACGTAAAGCACTTATTTCAATATTAAAGTTTTAAATATTGCTTTTTTAGTTTTATTTTTTGAGTTTAACAAGTTTATGGCAGTTGACTATGTGCTTCTATAATCTTAATTACTGAGTAAAAACAAAAAATCGTAATTTGCATTGCATAATAATTGTAACCTCCATAATAAGAGGGCACACAGGTTGTAGGTGGGACCGTGGGATGCATGGCACGCTGAAAATGGTCCACGTGCCTCGGCTGTGCTGTCACATTTTAAAAACTACCCACGTACATTGACTTGCATGCCATGTTTTTCAAAAAAATTGCAACACTTGTCAATACATGCACATCTTTGTATGAAAAAAGAACATAAAACATAAAAAACTAACCACGAGGAGGATGAATAAACGCTTGAGGAGGAACACGCTTGATCAGTATTTTACGTCAAAATGTGCAGGCATTGGGAAGAGGAGGCATGGGGACTATATTTTTAGTTGTAAAAGAGAATGCTCAGGCATAGGCACAGGCATGACTGGCACTCAAAGCCATAAGCAAATATGCAAATAACAAGAGTAGAGCAGAAGATATTTTGAGGACAAAAACTAAAGCTAAATGTGAACCTATGCTCATTTCTATGCTGAGTATGTGCATGCAAGACACCTTTGAAAATTTTCCGGATACGGCAAAGTAAATGTTGTGCTACTAGAAAAGTTTATGGTGACTACGCTGGCTCGAACTTGTACTCCTCATCCTTCTCACCTTTTCCAGCAGTACAACCTGTCTAAATTAGGGCCCAAATTTTGTCAATTCGGAGGTTCCAAGGTTGAAACTAGACAATCCCATCGGTCTCATTTGGATAACGGTTTAGATCTCCACTTAGGTCTCACCCCAACCAGCTCATAAATCATGTAAAGGTTTGATGTTTATTCTATCTCTCTTCTTCAATGGCATTCTCGATTGTGGAGAGATGGGTTGCACATGCCTCTACCCAATTTTTTGCAAAATTTTTGATAGTTGAGTGCAACTTGCAGCTCCTTTGGTCGCGTAATGATAATGCTTTGTTTTTCACTGGAGATTTTCTGATCTGCTTGCTTGCTTAGATAATTTCTCATAGATCAGTTGTTTTTGTCAAAAACTGAAGATGAACAGGTTTTCCAATCCATCAATTTATTGAATGTAGATTTTTCTAGTGGATCTGTGCATGGGTTTGGGCACTTATTTTTGGTAAAATTTCACATTTCCCTTGCTAAGAATTTTTTTATGTGGATTTGTCATTTTTCTTTCTTGCTCATTAAATTTGAGATCATTTAGCAACTCGATTCATATGGCTTAAATTCTTGAAATGCAACAAAAACAGTGCAACAAAGACATTCCAAAATATTAAAAAAGATTTGTATTTTTATTCAAATTAATATAAAATTTTAACTTATATAGGAATTATTATCTCTCTAGAGCCCCTGGCCATACTGTTTGTTCCTATAAACAAACTAACTATTAAGGCTTTATAGTTTCTGGTCCCCTAAAGTTAGTAGGGGAACTTGTTACTGGAGGGCACTAAAAGTCCTCCAATATCCCCAAGAAGGTTTTTCTAATGAGAATGCAGCTCTTTGAGGGAGTGGATACCAGGAATGTCTATGGATTGATAATACAAAACAAAAGGCCAAAATTACAATACAATGATGGCAAGGTAGACACGAAATGGATTTGCTTAAAAAAAAAAAGCCTAGAAAATTTGAAGCAAATGCAAATGGTTTCTATAATGCAGAAGGTTAAAAAAATACAATAAACTGAAATCATGGGAAGTGGCTTACCTACAGATTCTGTGGAAATTATGTCGACCTCTCAATGATGCTAATGAGAGAAAATGGGTAGAGGTCGCAGGAAATTTTCAGGAAACCCCAAGTTGTGTACTATTGCTGCTTAATTTTGTTGCTTCAATCTATCATAGTAAAGGGGAGGAAAGCATTAGTGGTGGGGGAAGCAGTAAAATATGGAGTGGAAACCATTAATGGCAAGAGAAATGTGACTTACCTCAAGATTCTGCACAAATCTCTGTTGATATCACTGATAAAAAAAGGTCATGAAAGTAGGGCAGATATTAACAAAAGGTAGATATTTTATAAGGAGAGTTAAACGATCAACGGTTGTGGATGGATGGAAAACCTTGCCAAGCGCGTCCATGCTTTCCAACCGTCGATGGTTAAAAAGAGCTTCGAAATGAATGAATAAGACAGAAGGGAAGATGACAAGGAGTAATGAATGATCAAAATCTATTCTAAATGGTCTTGCATCCTTTTTTAAACCGTCGATAGATAAAATGGATTGGCAAACTTCATTGAGGGAATGCCTTCTACGTAAATATTTATAATTATATTTATATATACATTTATCTAACAAAGTAAATTAATAGGCAATACTTCTAATGGACCAAAATAATTTTGATTATCATCAACATCTTTTGAATAAATGATGGCAATAACATTGATTCTTGAGATCCTAGGGTTAATGAGAGATATCAAATATCCCCAGGAACTTAATTCATGGTTGAAAAATTATCTACATAGACAACCTTGCGAGTTTAACTATGAAGATCATTTAGGAACATTTTCTTACTCGGTCTTAGGTTCAGTAAACATTAGGTTAGGGTGAAGTTACTTACAAATTTTGTCTATCTCTCATCATCATAACACATAATCTACCTCATCTTGCACTCTAGGTATGTGCAATCAATGAAAAATCTCACACAAGTCCACCAACTTAGTCATCAGGTCAATAATAACAAAATCAATGCACTTAGAGTTCACCAATCATGATACAATTATAATTATATTCGTTGATACTATCATGTTCTAAACATAATCATTGCACACACACTCACAAGTTCATTTAACATAGTTTAGTCATAAATCCACCCCTAGTCCAAATTACCATGGGGCAAAGGGTTGTGCAAGAAAAATAATGAGTCATAGGGTATATGAAATTATGATGTAATAACATCCTAAGTTCTAGTCATTAGCATGGACTAGAGATGGGGAATCAACCATTTGGGGAAGACCATGCACTTGTAACCATTATAGTATTTAACCTATGACCATTAGAGAAGGAGTTTCTATAGTGCAACTTGGAACTTGAAATAAGGGATGCTACTTGTAGCCATATGACTTATAGAAATAGAGAGTTGTGGTGAAGGAAATATTACTCACAATATCTAGAAGTGTACCCATGGATCCATGGAAACTTGCATCAAAGGAGATGATGTGTTATAGAAGACATATAATTGTAAAATATATGAGGTTATAAGGTATTGAAGGCATCATGAGGAGAAGGTGATAATTTTTTAGTTACACATGCAACAAAGGATAAAAATGAGGTGGTCATGTACTGAGTGAGAAAGTTCCAAGATTGAAAAGTATTGTTGCTATCAAGTATATGGAGAATATGAAGTTGTTGGTGGAATAGAGAAGTGGTCAAATGAGTAGGAGGATGAATGTGATAAAGAGGTAGTGATAGAAGGTTGGCTGTTGATGTGGACATAATTTTTTTTCATTGGTGCTACAAAGGAATCTTATATGTTGGATGAAGAGAAAAAGGTACAAATTTTGTTACATGGTCAAGGAGGTGCATGAGCAGGATGAAGAAGAGCTTGAATAATTGTGAGAAGGTAATGAACAATAATAGAAGGTGGTCAAAACACTACTCATCAAATCAACAAGGTTAAGGACCAACTTGGATGGATATTTTGAGTAGTAGAAGGGCCATGAGGATATTTTGGTGGAAAAAGAGGATAGACGATAATGTGAAGGAAACCCATCAAGAAAATGGACGATGGCATAACATGAGTGAGTAGGTTTTGGAAAAAAAGTAGTTGTGAATGATGGATAGTCAACATTTAGTGTACAATCTAGGTGAGCAATGGCAGGGGAACATTAAGAGTGTTTTGGCAACAAAATTAGGTCATTTTGCTTGGGAAGGATAAATAATTAATGTTGAGATGAAATGATAGGTGGCAAGGATGAGAAATAACTATGAGATATGCACATTTATCACACAAAGGAAATTGAGCAAGTATGGAGGACTGATAAGGAGCTATTTGAAGGCTTAAAGTACCCTAACAAAGCTAATGAAGGGAATCTATGTGTAGGAGGAAGATCATTTCATATTTGAGAGAGATTTAGAAACATGATCAATTTTAATGGCATGATAGAAGTGGATAGTAGTTGGTGAGTTTGAATGAAAAATAATTTAGGTGGAATCCCAAGAAGGGGCATGTAAAAAATGTTTTAGAATAAGTGCATGAGAGTTTAGGGAGAAGAAATGACTAAGGTAAA